>LUCH01000706.1:182651-202752 GCA_013368495.1 Paragonimus heterotremus | reverse complement strand
GTCGCATTCTCATAGACTTTCCAGTCGGCCCATTTCGAAAAGAAGCACTAGACTCGAGTTTCGCTCTCATTAGAGCTCGTCAGTAGTGCATATCATATGGTTGTCAAATGTTAACATACGTGTAAATCCAAAAATCATTGTTTACTCAACCTAGGCACAACAAGCAGAATTGCTTGCCCAATATACGGGAACCCTGCTAATTACTATCCGCCAGCCGTATTCCCTTTGCTGCACCATTATGCATCATAGCACCAAAGATACTTGCAAAGTTTACTATCTGACTGAAACGGTTGTTTAGTTATGACATTTAGTCACTTACTGATTAAAGGATTCATAACCTGGGGACTACTATTCTAATGAGAGCATTAGTTGACTGATCTTGCCAGGAGTGAAACTCACATAACAATCTTCTTGCACACTTCTGATCCATGTATACTAGTTCGGAGTGTGTGGACGAATAATCGACTTATGAAAAAATGAACTAGTTCGTGTATTACGCCTGGTGTTAGTTACACATGCAGTCGACTTCACCTGTTGAGCAGTTAAGTGTTGATCGCCCACTTCAGCCCTCACGTGGTGGGTGGGAATGGAGAAAACAGCCGACCAAGTGCTATCAGCGGTAAGTGCATAGCTAGAAAGAAGAGCAGCACATAGAATAACCAAGAGAGCAGTATGACACTTTGATTGAACGAAATCAGTTTGCCACAGATCCCAGCCAACCCGAACTACAACCTGAGTGATTTATCATCCAGATGCATACACCTCAGGCCTTGAGTATGCATTCACTCAATTTATCGTTGCCGTAGCTAATATAACAAAACTTATTTTTCAATTCCCCGTTACACTTACGAAGACCCATGCACCATTAAATAAACAGCGTAACAGATGGGTTTTAGTACTCGGCCAACGCAGCTCTGGCACGATAAGGATGGGGAATTTGGGACAATAAATCAACAGATGCAGGAAACCAACCGAACCCATCCAAGTCTATCCACGGCAGAAGTAAAGCAATGAAGTCCACCACAATTCAGTAGAGGCATAAGGGATCCGCAGTTTTCCCTCAAAAACACTCACTTCCCAAAGAAACTGAGTTTAGCCGATCAGAGTAGACATAACTTCCAAAACCAATCCCGAAGTGACTTCCACTGTGATGTATTTATTCCAACCTTAATCCTGTGCACACCTTGGTTATTCGGTGGTCCTGTCTATTATTTTTGATGACTGTTCTCCAATCTTCTGCTTCGAAAATATCAGTAAGTTGGCAGATACCGTCTATGTACTCACGTAGTTTTTGTTCGGCTACACGCTTTCAGAAGGGACAATGTGATTTTTTCAATGACCGACTTGGTCAGGCACGTTATTCTTCGGACAGATGCTGTTTTCTTTGACTCAAGGCGGAAAATTCCGGCTGTGCTAATCTCTTTTTTATCCGGTAGTTGATTCAGTGTGATCGGGTGTGATTTAGAAAAGATCGGCAAATTCCTCGCAGCAACCTAACCGTCACTCTTCCCTGTGAGGAGCCCGACATCTCCAGTAAACTCATTAACCTTGGATCTCCATACACGTTCTCATCCTGCATCGATCTGCGGCAAAATCGTGACTTACCAGTTCGCCACCAACATTTCAATCGATTAACAGATTTTGATTCTTGGCAATTATTTTCTAAAGCTCGAGAGAATAGAATGAATCCGGTGAAATGGCAGCTGGTTAAATGAGTGGCATTTGGCTGAGGTTACGCAATTATTTGGTACCGAGAAACAAACAATATTAGCAACAACTGACTTACAGGAAGCCCAAACTTCTCGGTTAAACTTGATATAAACCATGTTGCACCGTTGTGAAAATACTACGTTGCCAATGTATTACTCAAACTTTCATGGTGATACATCTCAATCTACGGTAAAGCCAAAGATAAAGTTGTTATAGTAACACGAACAATTGAGCATGTTATTTCATTTTAGTGCCAACTTACAGACTGTTCGCTTTCTTCTGACTATTGGGTATGACAAGGTTGACTTTGTTTTTAAAAGCCGTTTGGGCATAGATATCGGAGAAATCAACAGGTAAATCTCAAAGATATCGAAGCTTGTTTTACAGATGTTGCCTCAGTGTACGGGAATTAAAAAAACCGTCGTGATGTGGACAGTGTCTGTTAAAATGCAGGGAACTTGCTTTCTTAGCCTATAGAATCAATGGAGTACATCTGTTAAGACAGATCCTGTTATATTAGGACAAATGATGCCGGTTTAAAAACTCATGGCTATGAATTATGAACCAATGGCAATCATATGAGGCCGGACTATATCTATGAATCGGTATCGATTAACGAACATGGTGTAGTACGTATTGGATAGGTATTGTCTACATGGCAGCATTCAAATTAATACTGTTAACAATGCACATCAAAAGGAAAGCAAGCGTTAGAAAAATTGAAAAGTGAACATCCAAAAGTTCTACTGTCGTTCAGTAGAAATATAAGTTGGATAAGAACCGGTTGTGAAGACCATAGGCTTTGTCTGACTTCTAACCGCTGCTTGGAAAAGCATATGCTGTACCACCTGACCTAGAAAAGTGAAATTGTTTGTTACGATTGGCACAACCAGTGAGTGGATTATCGTGAACACAAAAATGTTGACGCAGATTATCACTGTGCTCTCTGCTTGTCTGTCTCTGTTACACAACATATGCATAGTGGTTAGTTTGTCCAAAAGGCAACGTTTCTATCGTATAGCACTACAGCCGAATGTTGTACACAAGTGCCGCGGTAAACCTTCTATAGTACTGGATATGAACACTCTAGTCATTAAGTACTGTTTGTTTTCTGGGATACTGATTACATTTAACTAATCTTTGTTAACACAGCCCACTAATAATCCACTGCTGGTCACTTTTTGAAACAAAACAATTTGTGTGTAAAATTCATATACAGTGTGATTCTCAAACAGCTGCCTGATCCAGTGAAGCAGCCAAACCGAACATAAAATTCGACAAAGCTCGAAATATAACCGACAACATGAAACGTTTACCACATCTGTGTTCGTGCATGAGTCAACAAATTGTGTACAGAGTCGAACCATCGGGCATCTGCAGTTACCAATCCATAAATAGCCCCTTTATCTAGAACATATCTATCGGTTGGATGTAATAGTGTACCAAGCAAACTGTTATATAAACGCATCATCATCAGCAACAACGTACACGTGACTATCTAACTAACCATACAGACAAACAATTTACTATTGCATTCCCCAATGCGGATGGCTACCTGGTACGTTTCACACATTGCCAGATTGTCTAGGTAAAAGATTGTGATAATGTGCTTACACGTAAATTATAAAGCATCCATTTTGCAAATGTAATCGTTGAATACGTGTCATTGCCAGCTGGTACATGCAACTGAGCACAAACGGTGTTGATACGAGAATTGAGCACCATTAGCACAGTCGCGTAGTATACATGCCAGTGAAGCCGCTGGAAAACATCTGAATTGTGCTAAAGGTTACCTAGACTGACAAGGATTGGCTTAGGCTTGAAGAGGGGATCACGTTTGTCTTTCTAACCTCATCATCGGAAAACACCAATCCACAGACTTCTTTGCAACATTATCCCGTAAAATATCTAAGCACACACACTAGTCCTGGGAAGGTTACGATACTTATTCTTAGGGCGTGTCACAGATGGGGAGGTATGCTGTAAAGTTAACTGCTTAAAAGTGTTTCCAAACAGCACTGCAGTCAACATAGCCAATATCCGACAGTAGCATACAGAACGGGAAGGAGTAGGTCAACTGTATGTTACTCCACCATTTTGCTTGTTAAAGTTGAATCACGATCGTTGAAGTAATTGGGCTTTGGGAGTTAGACTACATGAGCCGAATTGTGCACTTGACATTGAGCGAAATTGGCAGAAGTAGGAAAATTGAGGCTTAGCTGAATGAATTTACAACAGTGAAAATCAAAGCATTCCTCATAAACTAGCCCGCATATTCTAGCTATGCTATCGATAACAAAGATAATGAACTTCTAGACTGAGGACCGTTGGATGGGAGAGAGAGAGAGAGAAAGCGAGGTTCCTCTCTTGTTGAAGGCACCTACGGCGGTATTATTGAGTGTGTCATAGATGTAGTCCATAACTCCTTCAGCAGCGATGGGTAGATTACTATGCAATGGTTACTCGAAACAGCTTGTCAGTAACACGAACAGGTCACACACTAAGACTTTGGAGCTTTGGAATCCCTGGTGCATGTTTGTCTTGGCTAGCTGATACGCCATAGATACTGACGTGTTTTGTTGTTAATCGGATTCCGGTGAAACCCGTCTATAGTGTGAAGCAGTAGGAAACCTTAACAAGTCGGATATGATGTACACGCAAACCGGGAAAATATCTTCGCAAAAGCCAAAACCTTCAATACCAACAAATATTTTGTAGAAATTCCAAAAGTTCGTAAGCTCCACTGCGGATTGGTCCTAACCGGTCGTGATAGAGACAAGTTAATAGTGATCGTTTTTCCGTTATAGTCTAAAATTTCTTGATATCAAATTGCTCTCGCCTGTTATAAACTAATTAAAGGAAGTCCAATCTATTTGATAAACACAGGCCAATCCTTAGCACGCATGATTTAGCTGAATTGCTGTGTCGGGCGACTTTGCCATAAAAGCTAGCTGCCGCTGTCATAATTGTCGTCTATCTTCCCTCACTATCGGCGACAATTTTGCCCTATCTGTTTTCCCATACTTTGACGGTTTTACGGTCTGCCTTCCGAATCGTCCATCTATCGACCTGTATCAACACAACAAACATGTTCACTACCACCCCATCTCGTTATTCCGTTTGTCTTTTTAAATGGGTTTCTCTGTTCGACCGAGGGTGAGGATGATCCAAAAACGAGGACATGCTCTTTATGATATCAACGAAATATTTACCTTATTTTTTAGAGTCACACGGACGTTGCACGCATACAAACACACACACACGCACGAACACACACCGCACAGGGTGGGAACTGATAGGGACAGGAGAGTCGAATGAACTCATCAACCCGACTATCCAGCCTCCTTTTCTTGGTAAACTAAGTGGTTATAATGAGGTGCAGAAGGAGCGTGGGTCTCCCTTGTTCTATTGTCTAACATTATGCTATTCACACGTTATCACAGGTGGTCACATTCACACGGCTTCAGGTCGGATTGCCCAGGTCTCACGACGTATGTGTGCATATGTGTGTCAAATCCATCTCTTCTACACAGCTACAGAGACCATGTTTTTACAAAGAAAAACACGGAGAACTCAAGCGGAAGTCAGATATACGATTGAGAAAGCTTAAATCACATTCAAGTGTAAAGAGGATTGATCTAACTTTATGTGATTCCCCACCTTTGGACAACTAATCTTACGCAAGTAGTCGGGGATATTGTGATAGAAGTAGATTACCATTTGTTGTCGAATTTTTGTTTGCATTGTAAAACGACTTTTCCGGTTAATCATATTGGAACGATAAACACATTGGCTCTTCTGTGTATTTTCTTGAACCGATGCTAGAATTTTAATACACGTATATCTAGTGTTCATTTCTTTAAAATACATTTTTGAATTCGAATTACCGGACAACCTACAAATGAGCAGGTTCCATTGGGTTAGGAAAACAAATCAGAATGCAATTAACTGTGGGACTTAGTGCAAATGATGGTCACTGAAAATTACAACAGGAAGACTGAACTATGCCTAATTTGACATAATCAGAGTGGTGATCAATTCGTAATATATAGAAATGCGAGGGGCAGACCATGGTAGACATTAATGTTAACAAGTGTAAGTTTCGGCTGTTGTTCGAAACCGTTATTAGACTACTCTTATTTGAATACGAAAGCAGCGTACACAGTTTAGCTGCTTCTATTTTACAAGCTCAAACCCCAATTTCCTCAGCCAAGTCAGATTTTACAAACCTTTGAAACACATCAACTAGAGAGGATAATAAAATGAACTAAGGGTATTTGAAGCACCGGGTTTCCTTGATCAAGTTCATCAAAACAGCAAGAAGACAAACGTTGAGGGATGTTAATATTTTGATTTGTCTCATCAGCTGCATACTAATCACAAACAGAGTATATAGCAAAGGAATATGGTAACAATATTTCGCCTGCTATAATACGCCATCAGCCTTAGTCGGCTGTGAATCAAACACACACTGGAGCTGAATTCTGCCCCTTATCATCAGCTCAGGGAACTGATTATGAAAACACTAGAGGGGATGCCCCTAATTATTCTGTCTCACATGCAATTGCAATAACAGTTATATCGGTAGAACGAACCGGTGCTTGCATCACCGTATGGCCGAACATATCTCAAAACAGTTGATTGAGTCTGCTGAGCAAGCGAACTACCAAAGCAACAACGGAGCGCAAAACCCGGTGTTATTAGTTGTAAATCATATTCTGGAGTTCATTGTATTGTTACGGCACCCAAACCCAACAATTCTGGTAGTTAGTGAAACTGCGTTAATCAGACAAAGACTGCCAGTGTTGTGTGTGAAAACGTTAATGGTTCACACCGTCCACCTCCCTTGGTAGTGGCCTTTTTACTCAAAATTCACTCTGTTCAACTAATGTTGCCATACACCTTTGTTATATATTCTGTTTACATGTAGTATGCGACTGATGAGATAAATCGAAATGCTAACATCCCGCAACGTTTGTCTTCTTGCTGTTTTAATAAGCTGATGGCAATCAATTTATGCAGACAGATTTCATCAAGTTAACCGGTTCGGACGTAGTTTGCAAAAATACATGCATTCAGTGACAGCTCGCTGCAAGTTTACGCCTACACAATGAATACACATACACTCAACGAGAGGTAGTGAGGCAACCTGTTATCTTTTATTTTGCCTACTTCTCGGTACTGATGGATTACGCTACTTTTGTTGGAAGTCAGTCAACTACGAGTAGTTACCAGTTTACCCGATTTGGCAAAATCCAATTACGTCTGTGAACTGAAATTCAGCGATTGACTGGAGCGTTGGTGAAGAAATGTTGAGTCATGATTTCGCCAAAGATCACGCGCAGAAGCTTCAGGGTGAACGATTTAAAGACTGTTTGGATATTTCCAAAATAGATATGCTACTGTTTCGTCATATCGAAGGATTGAGCTAGATTTTTCGGATCACACCAACAATGCATTGAAATGCGAAGGATTGCCACATGAAGGCTTTCTATTGGCAATACTCTTTCATGACTGCTAGGTATTTCACGCTGATACTGCTCTGATGGACAGATCGCTTTTACAATTTCTCAAAACAAAAACAACAACGTGTTCAAGATGACTTCATTCAGACTGCGGTATCCATGTTTTGTCCCACTGTGTATGATTCTGGGGATATGAAGCTATGCTGGTTAAAACTTCTGCGTTTGAGAACCGCTTAGTCAACGAACGAACTACATTCCTTAAAGTCCCCGTAAACACCTGATCGGCAGAAACGTGTGCACACACACAGTTGTATGGAGTCGTGAAATATAGTTATGCTTCATTTTATATCAAGTCCATGTAAGATAGCCTATGTTATACAATCAGTTATTTGTCCGTA
Source organism: Paragonimus heterotremus (assembly GCA_013368495.1). Lineage (NCBI taxonomy): Eukaryota > Metazoa > Platyhelminthes > Trematoda > Plagiorchiida > Troglotrematidae > Paragonimus > Paragonimus heterotremus. The sequence continues at coordinate 195,179 of LUCH01000706.1, read as the reverse complement.
AGGTTACACAAATATACATTGTCTATTTCAGTAAGAAGTTAGAAACCACCGTGTTGAAGTTTTGTCTAAGAAGTTACAATGTTTTACTGTGTAGTAACCATTCATCGGGAATATGAAAACCGCTTTTTCTATCAAGCTGGACGTTACGCTGTTGGCCGCCTCTAGAGTCAATTTCTATGCCAATTGTTTGTAATGGAAAATATAGTGTGCCATAGGCTCTCGTTTTCAGTGGTTCATTGTCAGGCTAATTATGACATGTTACAGTTTTACAAAGGAATCATCAGGGAGGTAAACGGAATACGGTTGGTTAACGAAGTCAATCAAATAAATGTCACTATTCAAGCACCAACTTGAACAGTGTGTCATACTAGGCTGAAGAGTGGGGGGGTTTCAGCCAAGGCAGTTCGAAAGCTTGAACGATGCATGTCTGGGTTGTACCAGTTGATTCCAATAAATTCAGCTGCGCCTCGTTGCCCTCGATTTGGTGACCTTAACTGGTCAATTGAACGAAATGCGTCTGTCTTACTGACAGAGTGATTCGAATTCACTAATACGGTACTTTTAGCTGATTTCTCTGTTGACTGATTCCACTATTGAGTCAGGATGGGTGATGTTAACGGACCTGTACAGGTAAGCGGCTCGTAGTGGGGCCAACAGAACTGGTTCGACAGAAACAACTGTGTAAGTGCACACAGATCAAGGCTGCAGAAGAAGGCACTTTATCTTTTAGACAGGGGTACACAGGTAGATTGGTAATGAATTGGACACGTAATTTAGCAACGTACTGTTGAGAGTCCACGTGTGATAGTTTCGACTAGCGCGTTGCCGTCGAGAGTTAATCCCAAATGTACATTTTTCTTTCTTTTTTCTAGATACGTCTGGTCACTTCCATCCTGTTGCCACATGGTTCTGTCTATGAACGTTTACCGGTAGCTGTTTATTGTGAATACTGTAAGAGTGAATACCAAATATTTAACCATCCGTTCACATTTTTATTGTTCTGCACACCAACCAGTAAATTAAGTTTCTTTCCTGGGCAAGTGGTACAAAACTGCTGAGATGAATGTACTCACTGTTCCAATTACCATCTCTGTGTATCGGCGCGGTAACTTATAGGTGCATGGGAAAAGCTCAGATGACCATTTATTTCGGTCTCCAACGATAATTGTAAAGGTTGGTTTTCAGAGTTAACTCTGGTGAAGAAATCAGGCGGATTTTCTTCATTATCCAGCATGCACAGAATGTCATCAACGTACCTGCTATATAAATTGCATTGACTTTCCGATGACAACAGTTCGTTTTCCAATTTCGTCATAAAAAGTATCTCTAAACTGTGGTTCAAACGAAAATCCCTTTGATACAACGTCGTCTTGCCCATAAATTTCTGCCATGAACCTATATTGTACGTTGTAAGTTCACAGATAAAGTGACTGTTTGAATTCACTCGGTGGAATCCTATTAACTACGTCAGCAACATCGATCAGTCCTGTTGTGACAGACCTTACAGTCGTGAGCTAGCACTCTGTAACTTATTTTACTACCAGTTTGCTTCGGTTTTTATTCACTCACTGTTTACGTGTTTGTGGTTTCCTGATCGTTGTCCTGGATTCTGCGGGCAAGCCATAATGAAAACGAGCACCCTGTAACAGCTTCCTAACAATTCTTTCTAGTGCCGGTGGTATAAACTTGCTAATCAATTCTAGCACCTCTGTACGAAGCAATTATCTATCTGCTGAGGCTCCCATTATTCTTTGGTTTCTCCTCTCTGTGCTTCTTTAATACGATTTATCGAAGGGTATGAACTGCTACATGACAATAAGATAGCAGGTAGGCAGATAGGAAATAGGTTTTGTACTTACAATCATGACGGATTCTATTGCAGATGTTTTTACTGTAGAGGAATTTTGTTATTAGAAAGTGGGGGCTACAAGACATAGGGATGTTCTTTTCCTTCTAGTCGAGCTAGAAGAAGCTGTTACAATGAACCTTCGGCTAACTTGTCAGTAGGAGGAGGAACGTTAAAGGAAAATGGTTATCCATCAGTTTTGTAAAGAAATTCCGAGACCAAAAGCCGTTTTTCGAAAACGAAATTCAATATTCCGTTACAGCGTTAAGATGATGATATTATCACTTTGTTTGAGCCATGGTGCCTCAACAATCTTGAAACGCATATATTACAACCCAAACGGTCATTACGGTTGTGCCATCCATCTGGCAAGTCTGTCACTGAGCATATCACTACTGCGCTAAGCCATATCTTGAAACACTGACGAATTTTCTCTCTTACGTCGAATCATTCACCTACGCAGAACAGACCAACGATTAAGCAGTCACATCAATTTACAACTCCCAGTTTGGTCTAGTAGTTCATCCGTGGACATCGCAACCGCAAAACACAGCAGGTATATGGTTACAGAGTGAAAACTACTGTTCTAATCGAACACCAGTTATGTTTACACGCCCACCCAAATAAAAACTGAGGAAAAAACGAGTACGTTACACCCACACAAAAACTAACGGAAATTTCAGTTAGGTAGAGCAGCCAACTGTAACAAACGGAGATTATGTTGTATATACTGCAAGCCTTGTTTACCAGCAACAGGTTGGCTGATGTGCAATGGTAACTTTGTCTGTGCGAGTTTCTTTTTGTTTTGCATGTCAAACTGTTGAATGAAGAGCACAGTTGTAGGAACCACCATAAAACATGCCCTTGAATGCTGGACGAGATTCTTTGTAATACAAAATGTGCGTACACTGCTGGATCGATGCCGTACTAGACTACCGGTCGCCGTACCACGCTGATCACGATGTAACTGAGCCGCCACGGCAATGTTGTTGCAGCCTTGAATGAGACAAGGCTGGTGGACAAAGATAAGCTCTGAGAAACGGGCATTGGTTACACCTAGATCGATTAGGCTGTACAAGGCACTCGGAAGCACCGTGTCCGTGTCGCAGTCGCTAATCACATTAATCCGAGATGATAGTTGAACCACAAGATGCCATCCCCAATATTGCGCATGCACCTGCTACTCGACTGAGGTGAGGGAGTTAGCTTTGTTGGTTTTCTACCTGTGTGTTACACCGATGATGTGGAAAGCTAATTCTATTACTGAGTCTCCTCCACACTCCGCTCGGCATTGGTAAGTGGTTGAACTATCGGGTGCATTTAATGCGCGTGTTTAGCACACATCAACAGGTTAACTGGGATTCCTCAGACTATGCTGCATTAACGCAGTTAGTGAAAACAGTGGCCGTCCAATTCATTTGGACTTTACTTATGAGTTGGCCATCAAAAGCACCTGATTACAGTTGAATTATGCTCTAACGTGCGATCGAAACCAGCAAGCGTGCACGGGTTGAAGTTGAACTGTGTAATAGGGCGTGCTGCTGTGTTGTTGAGGCCGTTTTAGTTTTCGTTTGTGCAGTTCGTGTGTACGGCTTACTGGGCCTTTGGCTGATGCCGGTTCTTGTTGTTTCCCTTTTACAGTAGTGTTACTGGAACCCCTACTTCAATGGAACGCTGTCTCTCTAAGTCTTTGAGTTGCTCCACAATTGGTCCACGTGTGTGACGGACAAACAGAGTAGAAACGGTCAGCTTGTATGATATAGTGCTAGTAACCATGCCGTCAGCAGTCCGTGTGCCGTTTGTTTAGCCTGCTTGCCGTTATAATTACTCACGTTTGGTATTTGGGAATCAGTCTGATAATCAAAATTCAGAAAGCGACAGCGTCGGCTGCTTCGTTTTTCCAGTTGTTTCACCGGACAGTTTTGAATGCATTAAAAGATGTCAGCGTGTTCTTGAAAATGCTACTCGGAGTTGGTTTGTTTGCATTTCTCAGTGAATTCTCCTGCAACTAGTGAAACCACTCATCCTCAAATAGCACATACTTATGTAAAGCAGTTTCTGGATTTTGCTGATTACCAAGGGAACTGTATATTAGTCCAATCTCTGTTTCCGTTACCAATTTCATATCATGCATGAAGAAATAAAACAAGCAATTAACCCACAGTGTCATTAGCCAAATCAGCACGGTCATTTGTATGATATGTAATTATTCATGAGACAACCTGAATTTCACGTATATTCCACACATGTTATATATAACCGTAAAAGTCTGATAGAAGTGATAACTGTAAGTTAAGTTACAAGTCGTTGTTCCAAATAGAACGTGTCTGACTAGATGTAAACAAGTTGGACTTCTGCACAACAAGTTACTAATATGATTATCCATATCGGATGAATCACTCTGTCGTCCTCATTGACGCTCCGGAAGTCATCCGCTTCTCAATACCCATTCTCGTTTCAGAAATACTGCTCGCTTAATTGAAAACGTCTTGTTCGATTTTTCGTGTCTGTGTGTTGCAAACAGAAGACTGATTGAGACCGCATAAAGTTCATTTCATACTACGGAAATGACTCACCATTTCGTCTCTACTGGACCACGAGACCATGTGACCACGGCAATGGATAACTGATTCATCGCTGAGGTTGACGATGAGGATGGAATGAATAATTCAGCCTGTCAGTTTTGCCAGGTGAACTACCTAATTTGGGCCATCTAGTGACATTCAAGAAGGGATGATTTATTGTTCCTAAAATCGTTCTCACATATACTACTCTATATAATTAGTCCGGCTTCATTTAAATTCAGTGGATGTGTGGTACACAGAGAAGGCGAAATCAAGTGAGAGGTGATGGTGAGTAATAGAAGTATTTTGTCTATACGTCCTAACTGACGGATCTTGCACACGACCTGTTGTCGTGTGTAGTGTGACAGACTATTTGTGAGTGGTAAGCGGGTGAAAACAGCGTTTAGGTCTGTTGCGTAACGAACCCAGTCAGTCAGATCAGTTTATTCATGGGGCGGAATAGAGTTTGAAAGAGAAAGCAATCAAACTAGTTGCTGTTTGTGGCTGTAATGAGCTGTATTGGTTTAAACACATAAAAATCAATGAATATCATTACGCTATCACCTCTTGAAGTGAAATCAATCAATTTCCAACTTGTTTAACGTCTGCAGGTATATATCTACCGATCCTTCGTCAACAGAATTTTGTTTGTTTGCGTATGCAGTTGGCTGGTTGTTCAGAAGAAGGACAAAAAGAGACTCACCGCTGTGATGACAAGTTCGAGTGGATAACCTTGGAGCCTTGACGACTTACGTACCTGGACACTAAATGAAGCGTGTGCAAACTGATTCCTACCGGACGGTTGTGAAAAAAGTACGGGCAGCCTTGCTAGTTATGATCTTCTGTAGCGAACCCTGAAACTCTCGGGTAAACCTGCGTCTAACGTTCCGACCCTTAAACGGAGAAGAATTCTTACTCTCTGGATATCTGCACCCATGCACAAAAAATGAAAGGACTGTTAAATTGGTCAAATGATCTTAGTGACTTGAATACTCACCGCGTTCGTCCAAATATTTTGCCGGTTTACGAAAAGACATCAACTGTTTATAGGTTCACTAGGTCATAGGTAATTACAGGAGGGAGAAATGTCTTTGTGTGTGTGTTCCTTTCCCCGTGATGATCGGTGAACAATTGTGTCAGACGGTTTTTGGGTATAAAGCAAAGGTAATGGAACCAAATAAAAGATTGATTTAGTGTAGTTACTTGTTTTAATCACTTCAGCAAAGAACACTGAAACAATATTGAGTAAGGCATGAACGGTTGATGATCTGTGAGACTGAGTTAGTAAAGCGGTTTGGAAACATGTAGTGCCGGTTGTCTTTCACGTTTGTGCCGATCATGGACCATTTTAAAACTGTTAACCGAATCAGCCGTGATTACGCATTTTGGTAGTGCGCTGGAATGTGAACAGACCGACGATGAGGTAGTTCTGCCCACCAAGTAACCTGTCTGTCCCATTACTCAGTTTCAGCGAGTGATCTTTTAAATGGCCATCCTCATTTAGTGGTAGGAGATATGCTACCGAATGACCAGGGTTGTAAGACATTTTGTAGGTCTAAGTTAGTTTTCCCCTGAGATGTCTGTAATTCACTGAGAGTTGACCTGATTCTGTCAGTCATTCTGGATTGAGAGTTTCACTGAGCTGTAAAATTCTTCAAGCGGCCCGTCTCTAAACACTTTCGATAAGTGACGAACCTTTCTTAAGCTAAGGACGACAGGCCTATATGTTCGTTTCCAGATGTAGGTGGCGTATGGGAGCAAACAGTGGGAAACGTCTCAGGGTGGAAGATTCCACAAATTCTTCCTAGAACTTTGAAACATTGGGACATTTTTTGCAGCCTGTATAGAGGATACAAATTACGATATGATTTCATTCCGCTTAATCTTGTCAATCATAAATCTGCGACTAGCAAGAAAACAAAATAGACAAATGGAACGGTTAAAAGTACAAACCGGACTGCACAGCAAGTGGTACCCACAGCTAAACCTGTGGCAAACAAAAATTGACAGTCATTTGTTTCTGTACATATAGAACCAGCTGCCGACGGTTGATCAACAACGCTGCGACATACCCAAGAACTTGTGAACGAAGTTGCGATATTGACAGTGACCTGTGGTCGATAAGTGCCATGCAATGAATGAAGCGGCGTTTTGCCATCTCTTATTGTCACACACTAGATGGTGAGTTATTACAATTCTCAACCATTTCAGAATGTTGTCCATGGTCCACTTGTAAAGCATTCCTTCCGTACTACTAACGTATGTGTTTCCGCAACAGCAGGGGAGCAGATATAGCAAATGACAGACAACACAAACTTTGTTTTTTGACCAAGGATAGAGGTAACCTAGTCGTTTGTGAGAGCAAGACGAGGGTTGCTGCATTATACACACGTTTCAACGCGGCGCTGATCATCTTTCCAAAAAGTGTTCATCAGCCTGTCACCGTTGAAGAGGGGTTGGATGTAGAAAGCTGTTTTTAAGTATTTCTACATTTTTTTCCCGCAGGAGTAAGTTTACTTCAGTTCCAGATGAAATGTTCTGGGGAATTGTTGGCACGAATCGTTTCGTATAGCACTGTTTGTTCAGATTGTAATTTATCCCGTGGAACGTATTCTTGACGCTCTGCAATTTAGTTTACGTACTGGTGACTCCATGCATGCAACTGGGGCAAAAATCATAATGTTCACTTACTGTCCCGTCCATGCTGGTTTACGATACATTGAACATTCAACAGATCCGTCTGAACGATGTCTAACCAGGATGTCCAAGAACGGCAAACTGTACTTCTTTTTGTACTCAACCGTGACTGAAAGATTTGGGTGAACTGAGCTAAAAGCTTGAATTGTTCTTCCTACCTGTTCCTTGTCTTGTCCAATCAACAACATGTCGTCGACATGCGGCTTGTACAGTTTCAGTTCGCTCACGATTGGAAATAGCGTGTAGTCATTTTAATCTTAAACACATCAGCTGAAACAGGGTCGAGTGTGCACCCGATGGCTACGCCATCTCTCTGCTGATGGCTCCTATCAGAAAAATAAAATCCCACATTTTTGGTGCGGGGTAAATGTAAACGTTTCAAACAGTCACCGAGAGTTGGAGGACCAAATGAGTTAGATAAAAGGAAATTACATGTAAAATATATCGTTTCGCCTAGTATGGTATGTTTGTAAGTGAAGAATTGACATCAGCAAAACATATTTTGTGGCAATATTCACATTTTCAATAGATGGTATCAATTTAAAAATGTCTTTCAACGTATGCACACACAGCTTCTGTTGAATGGGATTTTAAATGTCAGTCAGGCATTTTGTTAGCTCATGGTTGGGAGAATCGTTCGTCGCTAAAATCGGCCTAACAGTAATACCCTATTCGTGAGTTTTAGGCAAACAATACAGTTATGGAGTCTTGGCAAACTACAGATTTTAAAAGTCGATATTGTTTGCGCTCCTAAAAGGCACGAGGTTATTTGTGCTTTTTTAGCAGTAGCGGCACAGTTTGTAAACGAAATCAAACTGATTGCTAGGTCTGTTTCGTATACTGACACCAGCAGTATTTTGATACCGTGGTAAATCTTTGCTCTACACAAGAGTTCGAACAAGAAGGAAACTCGAGTTTAGTTTATTGGATGGCACAAGCCAAACTCAGCCGCGAATGAAGTTCCAATTTTATTAACCAAAATCCTTTACTGTATGTCTACAATCAGAGAATGCTGGTTAGGCTATGATCACGACAAACAGTGCAACAGAGATTGAGTATGACGGAAGACAAATTCTGAGTTTAGAACAAACCTGACTTGGTACTGGAAAACGATGGTTATGATGATGAGATCTTGGTTTGTTAGAAGGCACATTTTCATTGATGAGTCAAAGTAAAACAGACTGAAAAAACACTCTTGTCTAAACGTGTCGGATAAAGAATCTGTCAACTGGCGCCCAATAAAATATAATTACACTGGTAATAGAAAACATCAAGAATAACCTGAATAGAGTTCAATTAACCCCTCTGATTTGATTGCCATAGAACTAGGAAAGTAATCTCCGACATCCCATTGTAAATGTCGCGTAGTTTGGAACGAGTACAGTTTTTCTTCTAGTAAGTGTCCTAACCGGAAAGTGTAAAGAACAGAATTTTAATTTTGACGACCAAAAGCTTGGATACATTACTAGTGTAATCGTAGAAACGGTATAGTAAGTTTTGATAATCGTTGTAGCTATTGGCAGTCACTGATATAGTGTGTCACATACATACAGTTACGGTGTGAATGGACTAGCTTCAGTCGGAAGTACTAGTGGAAGTGATTGTGGTCGTACAATTTTGCTGCGGGAAGCTACATGATTTGTTACTTTACTGGTGAAATGAAAAATAAGAACTTTTTGTTGTAATACTGTAAATACACCCGGTTTAGTCATGAGAAGAAATGTGTAGCAAACAATCTCGTTTTCGGTGTTTTATCATCAAGCTAAACGAAACACATTTATATGGATTCGATGGACGGTAGATAACATATCACTGAAGCGAAAGATGTCAGTCTACAGTTTCCGTATGTTTTGAGTCATTCGACTTAGTTGCATAACATTGACCACGTCAGTTGTACGAAATCTGCGTGAGATGCGTCACATCTATGCGATCATTCTATTCTGGGGTTTCCTTTCGACTAACATACACGCGTGCAAATAACAAGACGGTTTATTCTGTCCATGCGTCCATCCCATATGGCAATGCAACGATTGTCTAGACGTTCGGAGGATTAGGTCGTTGATTTAACTGACTAACCCAGTAAATGATTGACCAGTTGACTAATTGGTTACATACTTATATGCGGTGATTTTTATGTGGTCGAATAAGAAAATGCTCATATTTATGCTAGACAGTTAATACATGGTTTTGCCCACTTTTATTAAACATCTTTGGTTAGTCTGTTTCTAAGGGTGTATTCTCTTAACTTTCGATCGTGATTGAATTAGTCTGCGAATTTTCCATCATCCAACCATTCAAACAAAGACTGGTTAGACGGATGCCAATTCTACTGTTCAATTGCCAACTGGACATGGCAAAAAGCGTGTTTTCTAACCAGACTAATTCAGGTTTTTGCTGGCATTGTGTCCTCAGTCTATCGGTGGTATACAGTTTCGAAGAAGGAAAATAAACTTACAATAAGATGATGAGCAATGATGCGAGAGGTCGTTTTCAACTGAAGTGGAATGGTGCAAATCAACTGAATGATGGCGATACAAGTAACGGATAGATAGACCACCAAGTTATTGGGGTTTCCACTACCTGAAGGACCTGTGAAAAATGTTCGTGGGTAGGTGATAAATGTTGTAAGATTACTCGTGGAAGATCACAAACAAGACAGCAGTTATAGGCAACAACTTAACAAACCATGTCGAATACAAAAGTCTGATCAGCTTTTGGACAGACAGTTAAGAGGACGACTACCAGATTGGCAGACTTAATGAACTGACCATTGGTCATAACAAAAAATGCCCTGATATCAAAGCACAAATGTTATCACCATTTTTTATGTGGATACAAATGATAAGTGTCAAACTTTGAGCTTGAATAAAAAAAATTGAATTTAGAGCAATTAGTTAAATACACTACTCACCACAGGCAATAAGTGATCTGAGGTCACATATTTTCAATAGTCAATTCGTGTATCTAAGAGTTGGGGACAATCAGATACCATGCAAGTAACAGGTGTGTCATTTGTTGAGGTTCTAGGTTAACCTTGTGTTCACTACTAAATTGTGATGGAAAACCAACCTTTCCTGTACATGAGCGAGACATTCAGAATCAGGTTAGGTACGGTGTAAGTATACTAGACTTCTCTGAGAGAAATTGCATAGCATCTTGTACCGAAACAACTTGTATGCAGTAAGAATGGACTGCGGCGGTTTCTTCAATCTAGAGTGTGCAGTCTGTCAAGGTTCTTCCTTAAGGTGTCGCAGACGGAACTGAGGTCCACCAACACCAGAGATCAGCTGCTATGTCGGATTAGTTTGTAAGAGGTTGGTGAGTAAAATAGTTTGTTTGAAAGTGGATCAGATCTAAAAAGCCCAACTGACCCCAACAATGTAACTGTAATTAAGAAAATAAGTTCGAATCAAATCAGCGTAACTCACACCTGATAGCGCTTGCTAAATTAAGCACTGTTGTTGATTTTTTCAATTAAAGATTAGCTGTTTTTGCAACTGGGTTCGCCTAGTAACACCTTGAGTGTTGCCGTTCTAAACTTTTCCTGCACACCGGTCCACTATACGAAGCTGTACAATACATAACTTTATAACCAACCTTATTCCGAGAAAGATTATACAAGTTTAACTCAACCAGTTCAAAAAACGCTCGATAGTTACGGAATGTGGCTGAAGTATTTCATCAGAGAAGTCATGAACACTAATTTTCGGTGGACTGTGGACATTGGAAAAGAAGTCGCGAACTTGTTTTTTCACCATTTCTGTTTGGGTGCTAACTGTCATCTGCAACCTTTTTGTCACAAACCTTTACATACACTTTACCGTTTACTTGAACAAGTTGGAATACAGACAACTATCCCTCCGACTCAATCATACAACCCATGCCACGTTTCCGATTTCCGTTTCGCTCTATTGTCGTCTCGCTATATCCCTCGCTCTTTCGTTGATTTTGTGTATCCGCATAGTATCTCTTATTAACTCGTTATGTTATTTCAGACTGATCTTGTAGAATTCCTCAATCCTATTGGGATACAAGATTTCCGGTCACTGTGTGGTTCACTAACTTACCTCTTATCAATCGGCAGGGAAATAGGGAGCATTTATCTGGAAATATACACTGTCCAACAAACAGCCTGCTTTGTAATCTTAAGCCCCCTGTTATTACGGTCTACTAATTCCGTCATTTTCTGAACAACGTTACGAACAAATCTGGAAATTTTGTACCCCTACTCGATTGACACATACGTGAGGGTGATCCCAAAGTATAATCCCGTTACTACTCCCCTATCATACTTCAGAGAGGGATTGGACAACTGTGCAATGGAAAGGCTACAAGGTTGAATGGAGTGCCAGGTGAAATACTGAAGAATGGCGAACCAGCATGGGAACGCGCTTTGCTTTATCTGGTTCATTCATCTGACAGCAGGAAAGAATGCCGTAAGATATCAGAGATACCATTATCGTGCTTTTGTTTAAAGGTTAGGGTAGCAAGCAATGCGCCAACGGCTGTAGGGACATGACTCTGCTGAGCTGCGCAAGCAAGGTGCTTACAGGAATTCTTCTGAACTTACTGAATGCGGACGTTCTTGAGGAGCGGTTACAAGTCCAGGCGAATAGTAGTACGATCGACGTGTGGAAATTTTGACATTGTCATTAGCACGAAGTACCGTTGTGTCTTGCCTCTGACCCGATATACCCAACATGTGACTGTTATGCCAACAGTTGCTCTTCAGGACAAAGCGGAGAAAGGAGCTTAGGCTGATGACCGGACGAATGTGCGTCTGCTGAATTTCCGACTCCCCGGATCCATATGCTTGCTACAAACTCAACGATGCGCACGCTTCTGTTTGCAAATGACAACACGTAGTTGGTAAATGTTACTAGCGGTCGAAACCAGCAAGTGCACACGAGTTGAATTTGAATTGCGCAACAGCGCTTGCTGCTGTGTTGTTGATGTTGTTTTAGTTTTCGTTTGTGCAGGTCGCTTGCATGGCTTACTGGACATTTGGCTTATGCTTGTTTCTTGTTGTTTCCTTTTACAGGACTGTTTCTGGAGCCCCTACTTCAGTGGAATGCTGTACACTGGTGTACCAATGTTGCCCCAGATTTGGTCCGCAAATGTGACGGACAATCAAAGTAGAAACGGTCGGATTGTATTCTACATAAACAGTGAGGACGGACTTCAGCAACTGACCACGGCTTTCCGGACTGCGGCATCCATGTTTGGATTGAATATCAACACAGGTGATATTTTTTCAGCCTTCTCAGGGGGGAAGTGCTGTTCCTGCGTGTGTGCCTGTGATTGAATGGAGACATTTTTGACACCCGCGTGGACCTATGTTACTTGGGTAGTAATTTATCGACAGTTTGAAACACTGGTTCCCAGTGATAAACTTGAAAAAGGCCAATAATAGCGTGTAAG
>LUCH01000706.1:148935-181515 GCA_013368495.1 Paragonimus heterotremus | reverse complement strand
CTTACACGCTATTATTGGCCTTTTTCAAATTTATCGACAGATATGTCCACAGACCACAAGTTAAAAGCTGGTATGGCGAAGGCTAGTGCTGCTTCCGAATGTCTTGAAAGACATGTCTGGAGGAACCGTAACCGGAAGATGGCTACTAAGCTTTGTGTCTACCGCTCAGTGGTGCTGTTTACACTGCTGCACGGCAGTGAAACTTGGACATTATATCAACGGAATGTGCACTATTTGAGTCGTTTCCATTTGCAGTGTTTAAGACACATCTTGGATATTCGGTGGTCGGACATGGTTCCGGACACTGAGGTACTGCTCCGCAAGTTCATTGGGTAGCAGTCGCGTGGCCGAGAACGGAAGCGTGAGATACGCAAGAGAACCATAGGCGCCATAAATCATGGTGACATGACTAAATGGCGTTGCGGTGTGTGCGGTCGCGAATGCGCTAGCAGCCTCAAAGAAGTAAGTCATTAACGTACTCATTGCACACCGACGTCCAAGAGACAACGAGTACGCTAGAGTCAAGCAGTCAGTTACATGCATTTTTTCTTGTTCACATCAGCCTCCAACCGCCGTCATTTGGAACTCGCCCGATTCCTTTTACAGAAACATGGCTGTCTCTGGCCTTCTAACTTCCCTTTTCTGCAACCTCGTCGGTGAACTGTGTGGTGAATTGTTTGTCCGTTTTCTTTCAGTCTATTCTGTGTACAGTGCACTAGTGTGTACTCGTATGTCGAATCAGTTCTTACACCACATTTTTATTTTTCTTTCCAGTTTAGATCTTACCACTGAAGTCTGTCCGTTAATTTTTCGGTAGATAGAGATGTCACTTTTGTTCGAGCCAATCAATTGGCTAGCCAGTGTTGGCCGGCAGGACAAAGTGGCCTCACTCATACACCTATTAGTCTTATTTCGTCATGTTTACACGGGATGCACGATGTGTGAGTGGAACCATAAGTGGTGCAGCGCAAGCCACTTGATGTGATGGCTAAGCGCAGGCGATCTTTGGCTTCGGTAACGGTGACAAGCTAATATGGAACGGATGCCGCTAACCATCCCATTCCAAGATGTCACCATAATTCAACTCGTCAAAATGCACGTTCTGTGTGTCCTGGTGTTTGATGTTGATATGTTTTGATTTTAATGATTTTCTCAGTATTTCGTCTTTCCTTTGCTCATGTCTGATAGGCGAAACCTGTAAATCTGAGTTTGTTTTTAATCTGAAATAAGACATTGATACAGAAATAAATCAAGTTATCGAGGCGTTTCGAGTTTGTTACTTAATAAGACAACAGAGGTTAAAAAAGAGGTAACAATCCAGAAATGATGTTCATGATTGTGTGTACTGAAACCTCTACACTACAGTCCGTTTGTCTTGATAATAATGTCTTTGTAAATAGACAGTTCATCTAACCGTAAGAATCGTACTTGAATTCGAACTTTCAGCCTCATGAAATGACGCCGGATTGGTTGCCGTAAACGATTTTTATTCATGTTGCACAGATTTGTTGATGTGAATAAGTAACAGAGTAATGAGAACCTATTGTTGGTCGACATCAACAACACATGGAACGCTACAAACTATGATCTGATTGGCTCAATATTAAACCTGTTAGTTCAAACCGGGTGTTGTTTGATTTTATATCGACGTGTTACTGACAAAGATTCTTTACTGTTTTGGGCTTTCAAGAAACAGCGAACCGAATAGGCTTTCTCATCCTCAGTGTAATCTTCATGCGTTTCGTGTGAAGTTGGATTTATGTGTACTATTTCGTCCGTCCATTTTACAATGTCTGACCTTCACTTGTTCGTTCCAACTTCTGTTTCTTTATAACTGCTTTCTGCCGCAATGTAACATTACACCAAAAGTGATCGCAGAGAGTGTTGGAACACTTTGTGCAACACTGCATCGTTGACCTTGGCTTTTAAACCCGGTGAAAGAATGGAATGTTTTGTATTTAAACACTAAAACGTTTCCACATCTATGCAAATCAAAGAAGATGCAACACGCAATCTCGTCAGTGACTTTCTGTCAAAGAATGCCTACAGTTTCCAAACCTAACACTGTCAGTAAAGACACTTGACAATTTAGGGTAAAAGTGGAAATTCCATAACAACGCAAACAATCACTTGAAGGAGGCTGATGTGATTGAGATTTTTTGTAGGTTAATTTTACCGTGATAAGGTTAATTTGGGTAATTGTGGTAACTGAACTTAGTTGAACATAACTCATACTTGATCGCAGTCTCCGCATTCAGATTGACTATCCAGCCCGCCTCTTTCGAAAAGAAGCACTTGACTCGAGTTTCGCTCTCATTAGAGTTCGTCAGTAGTGCACTTGCTTGCCAATACCGGGACTAGAACTCTGACCACTGTTTCATGAGACAACCGTGTTGACCATTGCGCCGTTGACCTCACATTAGACACGACCAAATTATCATATGGGAACACTCACCCACCTTCGCTTGTAAGTAATGTTCAGATTGCCCGATCGTCTTGTTAGAAGACACAGTTAGCGTCAGTTAACTCCAAACGATAACCCACTGATTAAGACTTCCTAGACATCTCGAAATCTCCGATCTCATTAAATCTGATTTACAAATCACTAAAACACTCATCAAGACCTAATATTCTTTCCATATATTTTCAGCCACGTCATATGGTTTTTAGGCTCATTGCGCCATTTGTGGATTCTGAATTGACATGATAATTCAGTCACACCCGACTTTAGGTAACTACTGCCGTGCTCAATGCAGTTTTCCTGGCTGCAGTTCTAACTATGGCCTCGGTAAAGATGTGCAATACTGGAGGTCCCGAACAAGGGCGAAACTTTAGTTTGGTGTTGCTTTTCACAGAAGCCCGATTAAAACGTTTGTGGAAATGTGGATGTTGCGTTTAGTTGTCAGTGAGATTTGATTGGTAGTAAGTAAGAATTTCCTACTACTCATTAGGAATAAATAAATGATGGCTGATGGAGAATTCTCGGTATGTATTCGTACACTGATAAGAAACCCATTCGCAGACTGAGAACTCTTGAAAGCTGAAACCATTAACTGAGTCAGATAGTCAACACTGTCACTAATAATTTTCTTTTAATGTACTATGCCCTAAAATCAACTGAGAAAGCTGTTTTCACTCTGGGTTGATGCAGATTCCAAGATACCAGAGTTGTCGATGACTGGACCCATAGGAACGGCCTGAGATGATAGACTTGATCAGCCAGTTTAGTTCCTGTTGGGTTATTGATTCTATGAAGAAGTACTGCACTGGGATCAGGAAAAGTACATGAACGCAGGTTGTGTACCTGGAAAAACCTTGACTAACGGCGCAATGAGATAACCATAGGTTTACAGGACTTCGGAGATACACATTAGAAAGGGACCTTGGGATTGTAGGGTTGATGTGGGGCCATAAATACATATTAAAAATGGTTTCACATATATGGTGCGTCTATTAGTACAAGGTGGTTCACTTGATTGATACCCATGTAACTTCACAGAATGACTGAGGAAGTTCGGAAGCCTCTTAAAAATGACGACTTTGGGGTACGTTTCAATAATAATCATTCGAACCTGACTGGATCATCTATTTTGGGATGAGGCATGTCACTGCTTTTAACTGGTCAATGGCACAAACTTTGGGTTGCAAGTACTAGGTTGATACTCTCTTGATGTCACATGGAATGACTTTGTGTGGGATATTCCTTACTGTAGTTAGTGGTATTCTACGTAGCATTAACTCAGAAATCCAACACAACTATTGGGTGTTTACTGAGCAGATTTCTCTTACCCTAAGCATTATTGTTTCTACTACCAGAGTCGCCAGACAATGCGAATGACTGACAGTTTATAATATGAAATATCTAGAGGTTTTATTGAGTTGAAGGAGGCTAGTCGAGCGTTGCACACTCGTCTTCAAGTGTAGTCAGTGATCAACAGAATGTCTGTTCGATACAAAGAATAATTTCCTTTCAGTCTAATGTGACAGACCTACGCACCAGGCTTCTTCTAAGTGAACGCCACTCACTTTTCAAATCTCATTATTGTTGTTCGTCCCAACTATTCTATCACCACTTCATAATCTTGTAGCTCCTTGCTCACTTTCTCCAATATGGATACTATATTTCTAAAACGTTTGTTATAATTGTAAACGTGTGAAGGTAGTGTTGGTTGAGATTCCCTATTTTGTAGTATATGAATCCGATCATTCATTTAACTGACTCAGCCATTTTAACTCCAGTGAGTAATTCCAGAAACGGACCGTTTAGCCAGACTGAAGTTGACCACTTTCCTCGAAATGACTTTGGTCTTGATATGGGAAAAAGTAAACTTTTCCTGTTTAGACTGGACTAACCATAATGTGCTTCCGAATGGAAATAGCGTGATGAACTGAAAGTGACGTCTAAATGCCGAACTGCACATAGATAATTATGAACGTGCTTTTGTCAGCGTACATTTAATAGTCACTCCTGTATGCTAATCAGTCAGGCTGAAATCTAATGGCACCTTCAGTTACCTACTAGATAATCGACGAGAATTCTTTTGCTAAACTGTACGGATGTAGAACAGTAATCTGTTATCGAGCTCTCAGCTGTGCACCGCCAGGTCATGCAGCTGGAATACAAGATATAAGGTAGCAATAACGGAAGTGGGACGGACAGGTTCGTGTTTGAATGGTCGTCTGGACATTTTAAAGAAGATGTACACAACATTCCACTCAACGAACACCTGAGAATAAAGTGGAAAAACGGCGATGATGAAGTGGCAATGTCTGTTCTGATCGATTGCCGTGTACGATAAAGATAGACATTGAACAAAATATCACCAGTGATCGAGTTATTTGAGTTATTTTTGAGTTATTTTTGTCAACCATATCTTGATGAAGGTAATCCGACTGAGGAAATGAAGTATGTAATTACTTTCAAGCATGTCAGCACGTTCCTATTCAAAAGCTACCACATATTATAGGGTTCCGAACTAAACGTTCATTTCCCTGCCTGATCTTCAAACACTCGCAGTGAATTGACAGATACAATCCCTGGACAAGACATGGATCTCGATCACGCTAATATGAGACAACCGTGACAAGGAAGTGTATTACTGTCAAGCTCTAATAACAGCTAAACTCAAACTCAATGTCCTTTTTCACAAACGGCTGGCTATAAAGATCACGACAGCGATGAGGTTGTGGTCAACTGAATGACGCTGGAGTAAAATCGACCGAGTTCCCGACTACACGTCAACAAGTTATAATTGAAATTCACACAGTAGAAGTTGTGGTGCACTCCCGCTAGTCCTGAAGATGAAGTGGAAAATAGAATACCATATGTGTATGCGCACCTTCTATGATAATTTCGAGTATAACATATTGACAAGCAAACGTTTCAAAGTTGCAGACAAAGTAGAAGTATAGAGGGACTGTTCTAGTGCACAACCTGCCTAAACTGATGAGTCAATAATCTCACCAGTCCTGATAGTCAAATCAGTCTAAGTGTCTCAGCTGTAAAGTTCTGTGAAACAGGCCAAGAATAAAAAGAATTACAAAACAGGGTATTCATTCTAGCTGTGTTTTTTCCAACAAGTCAACACTTTCAACCTCAAACAATACGAACTGTGTTGTAGAAAGAAATGAGGAAACACAACCTTAATCTAGAAACAACTTCTAACACTATTGAAACTCTGCTCTAGTGCCTTGTTTCAAGGACAGCTATTCATTTCACCTGATCTACTAATTGGCTCCTTAAATCACGGGTTTAAAATAGGGCTCACTAGAGTTTAGCCATAAAAATAAGCCATTCGAACAGGATGGTATCCAGTTTGGATTTGCATTCACCATGAATACATATCAACCATTTCGAAGGACGACCAAACTTGACTTTCCCACTTGGAATTTAGTTCACTCGTTTAAACCCAACAAGAACAGTGTAGGATTACAACCTCAGCACAATCTCCAAAACTGTCCGCTGTGGCTCTTTTTGTTTAGGGAGAGAATGAGAACCAGCCGGAACAGCAAATTCAGAAAGACTCAAATTCACGGTGCTCATCAGCTTATCTAGAAGAAGTACAAGCTCAGGGTTAACAGCTTGATCACAAAACTTACCAGTGGATCGTATTACAGCAGTGCACTGCAAGCAAGCACATCCTAAGTGTTTTCTGAACTAAAGCCGAATACTCGACCTGCTAACTCTAGTCGGCGATGACCTAATCACGCCGATCAGATCAAAGCACATTGAAGTATTCTCATTAGGCGGTCGCTTGTGCGCTCGCACCCGTCAGTTCGTATCCCCCGGAAAGTCCCGCATCTCAGTTGGTCTACTGTTTATGAGAGTTGTCATGACTCTGTGGTTGAAACAGAATTACAGACCGCGAGTGACACATTCGACTAGAATGAGGTTGCACTGTCTCAACCGAGCTACGTAGACATCTTCGACGTGCTCGCATGTAAACCAATTAGAGGAAGTTTCATCTTTTGATCTACGAGGGACTGTTCGGTCTCATTTCTTAAACACACTTCAGATTAACAAGCTGATAGTCGTAGTGCACATTTTCTTAAATTGTCTATAACCTGGATTTGCAATACATCGGTTAGGGCTCGATTGTTTATACACATGGATGTGATTATTGAAAGTTTTGGGAGAAGTATGATCAGTTTCGATCACGTTCAGTTATTTGTTCCAGGATTTATATGCAGTGTTTCATCTAATATTTATCGATATTTATTGAAATGGTCGTTGATTTGACAGAATGAGGCAAATCTGCATAGTCTTTAACAGTGATGGCTAACAATGGACGGGGGTGCCGGTTCTTGGAACGAACTTTTCCGTTTTAATACTAACATGTTAACTAATACGTATACCATATTTTAGATCTGTATGTCCCATGAATAAATGCCAGATTCCTGCATATCACACTTGAGTAGCCCCGGGAGAGAAAGCGTATGATTCACTTTTCCAAATGAAATCTGATCCGATTATTCGGTGTGCCAAATTCATGTAGACATGTAAGAAAAGCTTGTTTGTGTAAACGCTTGTTTATTTGCAATGAAAACAATGTCATCGACGTGTACCTCAAACCGTATTACTTGCTGTCGCGGTAAGCGTTAAATAGATATTTTGTTTTATCCTGGCTGTCAGTTCGGCTTACTGTCATACGACTAAATTTCACCACGTTATCATTCGGTGAATCCATGTGTTTACGTTTGTTTCTTAAATGAACACCAAGCTCGCTTTCCTCCAAAAGACAACGGTTCGGGTGTGAATTTTGCTGAACCACAAGCAATTGCCTATATGCCGTTTGTGATTGAGGGGCGAAATAGTTTACCATATTCCTAATTTTGGATATAAACGATCTTGGACAGCGATTCAGTAACTTGGCAACAACTTGAAAATTAATCTTAGTAACACAGAGTGGCAAACATTTACAAATCGTGGGTACTTGACAAAAAGATGTTTTTAAACTGTCACTAATTTTCAAACAAGTTGTTTTACCTTACACTTTCGACCACTCACCTAGTCAGCCGTCCGTAATTTGAATAGCTTCGAGTCATACACAACAGGTCCTCTGTTAGTAAAACTCAGTTTATTTGGACAGAAAGTACGATAGAAATAAACCCTGTCGTACGCGTCAACGGAACTTGATTAACAAAATCTCCAATCGAGACATGTCTAACTTTGTATGTGAACTGGACGAACCGGCTAATCATGTCGCATAATCATTTTGTTGTTATTTTACAACCACAAGTCCTCAGTTTTGTGACTCTTTTTAACACCAATTAACGTTTCGGTAAGAAAATTTGACAAATTAATGAACGACAGGTCTGGTTATCAAGTGGCGAAGTGTACTGAAAATTTGTCCTTTCAGTTGCTGTCGATTGCAATTTTTGTACACATCTTCGTATGGAAAACGGAAGTTGGGAACTATCAGTGCGTGCTTAGGACCCAACAAACCCAACAACAAAATACAGATCTCTCAGGTTTTAAGAAAAGTAACAAGGCAGTTGAAGGTAATGAAATGGAACAAACGTAAGAAATTAATCAAACTGGAGTGATCATTGAAATCAACGACGAATACCTAAGTCTGATCAGGTCAAAAATCAATGGCAGTAGTAATATTAACGAAAGCAGTAGTTTACTCACCTACAACAATACATTATCTGTACATGCTGTTGAACGCCCCCCCCCCTGTAACTGAATGAAACGGACGTGGCTTACAGACAAAATCCGTTGTGGCTATGCTTGACCAATAAACACTGAATTTTCTGAATCTTATAGACAAAGAATGTCAAGAATTACATAAATGGTTTGTTTTTAATCGTACAACGGATGAGAACGACGTTGAGAAACAAAACAAAAACATTATAACTTTAAAAGTGTAGGATTCATTGAATAGTTTCCATTCTCACAAAGTGATCGACCAGTGACTGACAACCTTTAACCTTCGGGTCGTAAATTGCGGAACTTCAAATTTAGCGAAGCTTTTAATCAGCTCTCGTTGATCTTAAAGACGGACTTGAGGTATCAGTTCGACCAGTCTCTCACTGTCACTCTTGAAGGGCATAGCCTCAAATTAACATTGAGACAAAATCGAAAATCCGTAGTTTGATTATTCTGGAGGGATAAATTGGCGTTTCATTCGTCACGTCAATAAATTTAGTCGGGGCGGTTGATGAACGAAATCGCATTTGATACATTCAGGGGATAACGAAGCGGGTAGTCGAATGTCAAACATCGTTTTTAATTGTGGCAGGTGAATGTGGATCATCTAAAAAAGTGCGGTTTATGTTAATCGAAGTTGTGTAGGATTACTTTATCACAGCACGTGCAGTTTCGATTCTTACGCCAATGCATTTGTTATAAAGATGGTAGTTTGTAAGAGATGTTTATTCTAAGCATAAATTGTAATACTAAGCGGTTGTCAGTTTGCAGAGGAATTCAGGATTTAATAACGTTTAGGGTTGCACATACTACAATGAAAAGATGTCAGCAGAGAAGGTCGACTATCCTAATATTAACTGCAACAATCCTCTTGTCAGCAAGGACGATTCTACTCGTTAAGCAAACTGCTTGACTGCTACGAAAAGTTGATTGAAAATTGAACGGATACCTGCGCCAACTAACAGTTTTATTGTGAACGTGATATAAGCTACCTAGTACAACCGGCCAGAAGGATGTCGGCAATGTACTTCAAGAATTAGAACTAATCACATAAAAATAGATTTATATACTGGTATCCATGGAACTGAAGTGTTACAGCATATTAAAAACCATGGCTTTTGAATGGTAGGAAGCCGCTGGGTAAGTTTGGTTCCTATGTCTGATGTTCTCCGTAAACAACCTTTCATAGCCCCTGTTGCTTCTAAGTGCATACAGTGGTGACCTTTTTTTGAACCATAGTGCCCTTTTTACTTTGTTGACAGTGTAATACACAAGCACTATTTATCACGTTGATACGTATGTCCTAATAATGCAATACTATCGAACTTCGGATGGACGAGCTGGCAAAAAATGTCGCATCAAAAGCCGTCGGCAGAAGTCGTTGTTTTTGCCACACCGACTATTATTCTACTACAATGTTGATGAACAATTGTCTTCGTTTGTTCTCCCTGAGGTCATCACAGTTATACATGTACTACAGAATTAAATCAATGGCAAGTAAAATTATCATTGGTCCGTATAATAGGGTACAGAATTCCAAACAAACGGATGTAGCCATTCAAACAACATGTCGCTCGTGTTCTAAAACAAGTTGACAGTTTTAGCCACTATTCAACGGATCTCAAGCAGACTTTTCGAACGACTAGTAGTTCATAACCAACATTAGACAGATCGCTTTCAGTTACACTGCTAGTTTTGCGTTCGCGACTGATGAGAGTAAATCGAAATGTTAACATCTCGAGATATGTCTTCTCTCTGTTTTGACTAAATTGAACATTGAACGATGTGAGTATATCCAACAACACTAACCAGAATGAAACATTTATAATGACGCTTATTTCAGAATGCTTTTAATGTTTATATATCATACAGTTGGCGAGTTGTCCAACAGAAAGCCAGGAGTGCATGTTTTGCCCATGGCTAATTGCGTTCGTTTTTTAAATGAAAACCGCCTGATTAAATTAGTATCACTGATTTATGCTGTCTTACTTGATTGCAATTAAGCAGATCTGATTTCATCTAGTCGAAACTGTAAAGGGGACATGGATTCCGTTACACACTTTCTTTGTTCTCATCGCGCTTGAGCGCAGTCGCTAATTATCATGCGGTCACATTTGAATTATTCAAAACTTTCGGGTGACCAACAGCGGAGAATTTTACGCACAGTAAATCAAATCTGAAATAATTTGATCAAATTCTGTTTATTATTTCCAAAGTTGGGCAACCTGAACAAATCACAATAATTCATCAAGGTTAACTGAGACCGGTAATTTAGGCTGCGGTCGATCAGGTCTTCATTGTCTACCCAAATGAGGGCAACTACAATTGACCGTTCCGCCCCGGGTAAACGAACAGTTGAAAGTACAAACTTTCCGCAGGAATTGAAAAAAGCGAGTCGAATTTATAAATGGACAGTGATGTGTGTTCTGAAACAACGATCACGCTAATGAATATATATATATATATATATATATATATATAAATGCATTTTAAATGTACATCATTTTAAATGAGCATATGTGAATGCATATGCATTCATACACTTATTGCAGTTTAATAATGTATATGCGTTTACAGATGCTCATACATATACCCATATATGTGATTATGTACGCCTACGGGCTTACAGGAATATAGAAATTTATGTATGTTCGTTCAGAAGTATATATGTGTATATACAAAAATTTCATTCCAGACCTCAGAGTTTTTATTTATACGTTCCGTCTATTTATATGTGTTCATGTAATATACTGCTGTCCATAAAGGCTTTCTCTCAGAAGTACAGCGACCAGTTTGTTGGAACCGATATGAATTTTATGAAACGAAGTGGGTTCCGACTGCCATCTAATTAACCCACACAGTATCCTTAGCTAAGACATGTCCAGGTAATTGCTCGGAGTCTGTCTACCGATGCGATCAATTATTACCTTCCCGGGAGTGACAATTCTAGCCACAGAGCATTGTATAAGAAAATGGGTTCTTGTCTGCGCATGCACGTTCCCACTACTACATACAGCGCATGTTTTAACTTTTTACTAATAAAACAGAATACATGGCACGATGTGTCTTGAACATCTAATATGTTTATATATAATTCTATCAAAACGTGTGCCGTGGATAACCTTGAGAAGTGTGTGGCAGGACTCCAGCAAAAGGCTCATTCTTCAAGTCAGTGAGAGAACTTCCAGACTTACACGACGAGTGGTCAGAATTCTTTTGGACATATATGAAACGTTGCGTTCATTGCTATATGTCCATACGTCGCTTACTTTAGTATGCTGGCGTTAACCTGAATGCAGTCATCACAACGAACCTTGTAAGCTGTGTGACAAGTTTTTGATTTGAACAGTTCGCACGTGAAGGCAGTCGTCTTCTGCGAGACTAATCAGTAATAATTACTCTCAATGTTATGTGGTGGGTTAGTGCGACTCTCAGCATATGACCTGTAAAGAAATTTACTACTCATCATTTAGAAAATGCTGGTCTTGAAGGCTTCATTTATCCTGTCACACTGAAATGACTTAACATTTGGTGTATACGTTTATAGTTGCATAGTAACACCCACGTGAACAAATGATATCCTTTGCACATATGGATTAAGAGGGACTTCTAGGACTCCCGCAGAATTCGTTAATCAAGTGTGCAAACCGCTATTTTTGGCCAATCGCATTAGGCTTATACATTTACTTCAGATATACTCCGTAACCTGCAATGTGTTTGGGTATACATGTACATATATACACACACTTGTACTGCAAACATATAAAGCTGCTCCGCCATACCTTAAAGCGTCTTAATCGCCGTATTTACTCAGGATTTTAGATGACAACTACCACAGAGTATTTGCGTCTCAATCAGACAATCTTTTGGTTCCACCATCGATTTAAGGAAGTAATTATAAAACATTGCAAAGCATACTTATTCCGCGTGAATTTGAGTTACAGTTGATTCTCTCGGGCCCGAAACAACCACTCGCTACCTTGAACCCAACATTTTGCAGAAGACTGGAAACGTGCGTTTACTGAATACTCAACTGTAGGTGTCCTCTTCATCAGACACTTATAACTGACAGAAATTTGACATATTTCTGTCCAGGTCTACAGCAATGTCCGCGTATTTGATCTCAGAACGGTTCGACGTTTTATGACCTTTTACCGTGCATTGTGAACTGTAACGTGGCCTCGATAAGCAGCCATGTTCATTCATTGTGCGCTTGACACGGCTGGCAAGTTCAGCTCGCCCGACATAACTGACGTCTGTACTATCCAGTGACGCATCCACTCCCCTTACACAAACACACATTATCACGGTCATGGTTTGGTCACGAACACTGTCAGACCGAAAAGCCATTAGGCACCCTCACACGTGTTCATGTTAGGAGAGGTTTGAAACGTGAATGACAGAGCACTTCATGGCCGGACTCAGTGGTACAAACTAAGCGGCACACGACTGCACCGGGAGGAGTTAGTCTCCAAGACTTGTACCGTTTCACACAGCAAGAATTACTGTCACATCAACCTATCCGTCCATCACGCCTCACAGGTCTCTAACTGTTCAATCAGTTATCCACAACAATCATTTCTACGATGACCTCAGGATTTTGATAAGTCCAAACACTTTGATACTCAATTTATCATTCGGTTCTATATGGTCCACTTATAGTTACGTATTGTCTATGTGTATTTTTATTGGGATTGTTATCTTTCGGTTATAAATAACTTTCGCGCCAGTACATCCAGCCACTTGGAACAATTCAGGTATGACCGTTAGCAATCGGGCATGAAGGAAACAAAGAGAGAGTGCCAGGGAATCTGTGCTGGTTTCCGTTCTGACTAACAGTAATCACTTGCCTTCATGTAAGACGGTTTATATATATATATGTTTATAATTTATGTACGTGTGCTTATTATCCGAACGAGTAGCTAATACCTCCACGCGTACAATAATGTGTATGACTGCCCTCACTTCGTAACTGAAAACCGCGGAATAGATAAGGTAAGACAAGCGATATGAAAACACTATATCACAATCATATTTTCATAGATCCCGTTTTGTTTTTCAGAGACAAGGACATTCAACAATATTCCTTAATATTGTCAAGTGACTTTTTTTTCGAATCACTCTTGAACTGCACACATCAGTGGTCAAAAACCTCCTTCAATATTCGTCAATCCGGATGTTTTCTAATGCTCGATGATTTACTCATTTTTCTTCTCCCGTCAAGTGGCCACCATGACCCATTTCCAAGGGTTTGATTTTTGCTAAATTAGGCGCATGATGTTCCCTTTACCCTACAATATTCGGCGCCGTCTTCCTCTTCCGACTGGCAGCATGATCACACCGAATCGGTCAGTTGGTCTAATGCAAACTCACTATTCCTGAAGTGAACTAATGTTTAACTCCTTCCTCATAAACGAACAACCTACTAGCATATTTTTGGAAATTATCTCCAAATACTTTTTCCAGGGATCTACCACCTTAAGTATTTAGGTGTCACGTTGAAGCACAACTTGATAGGGTCTCCTTATCTATAACAATGTTTTACCAAAGTGGGAACACTCACATTTTGTGTTTCACGTTTAAAGTCATTTCCAAACCCACATAATCTTATATTCCGTTTTGTGAATGTATGCGTACTAGCCCCCTTCGGCTTTACGTCCTCATTTTATACATGCCTGCCCCCAGATCAGACCGCTTCCTATAATGAGTCATGACTCTAAAGCTCGTAAGTGGCTTCTTTCGAACGTACTGCTCGACCCTGATCCCCATTTTCCTTCCGGTTATCAAGACTCTCAATTCGGTTCCGTTTGAAATCTATGAATACGCTCGTCCGCACATACGGTTTATCTGTTATCCTTTGCTTCAAATACCTCCCTCCTAATTTCAACGATTTTGCAGAACAATTGACCATAAAGTTGAGCTAACACTTTTTACTAATAATTCTGTTTGCTGGAAATGTTGTCATGTTAGGGTTGAAAATTTATCTCCCAAGGTGCACAGAACAACCTACTTATTTGAATTGGCTCGAATCGACTTGAATAATTAGTGTTTCGGGTTTTATTGTCTTTTTGGTGATGCAAAATTATTAATAGATTGATTGCGCTACGATTAATCGCTGCGTACAATTTAAACTATCAAGTTCATTCCGTTTTGTATTGGGTTTGGGAATAAACTTTCGTTTCCAAATAATCAGCTTTCCACTTTCCCATATTTCGACAATTCCGGCCCCTATTAGCAGTCAATCAGCAGGGTTAGTCCGTGTGGTCGCCTTTAACTGGTCTTTTGTTTTACACATTACGGCCATATTTGTGTCGCTCGACCACACGTATACTAGATCCTGGTAGAACGTTTCACAATACTTCGGACCTTTTGATTTAACACTGATGTGTTATCAGTATTCACCGATCTACAAAGCGGAGGACAGCGGATGTAAACGGCTTTTCAATAATTTTACACCAGTTTGGTTTGCTAGAAGAACCTAATTATCAAGTCTTGACCTCTAGCTTCCCTGGTTGAAAAGAAACTGAAGTAAACATGACATAAAGTTCAGTAAAAACGTCTTCCCTATTTTACGATTACGGCGTTTATTCTTTTAGGCATAACCATGTCAGATGGTTTGGCGCGGAACATCTTATGTGATTTTCTTTTAAGCAACTGGTGTATTTTGTTGCGTTGAAGACTTGTAAGTTTATCTATCTTTCATGTCTAGCAAAAATCGTCACCTCACGGACAAGTCACTGTGCTTACAACATCAAGTAAGCCGTCTGTCTTTTACCGTCCAAGTGTGTCGAACCATGTACAAACTATCAGAGTATGTTGGAACGGTGGCATTAATTTTCGAAATCAAACACAGACTTGACTTACTCATTCGGGATACTAAACCATCTGTTCAGAATAATTGGTTATCAGAATCATAGTGACGTAGTGAAGATGCTGTCGGCTACTTACCGTCGATGCTAACCAATGGTTTCCTGCTGCAGGTTTGAAGGTCAGTTTTTGCCTATTTTCCGCATACTTTTTTCTATTACAGCCCCTCTATTACTGACCGTAAGAACCTGAAACAGTCTTCCGATTCGCCCCCTATTCATAAACAGTCCAACGCACATTCCGATGTATATGGGCGTTCTCAACTTCCTCTAATTTGTAACGTCATTTGAATCCCACAAATCTCAGAAACTTCTAACGATATCCGATTCGAATAAGATCCATTGAAAATCAGATACCAGTCAAATTCACACTAGTGACCAAAAGCCCTACAGGTGAGTTGGCCATAAGTGTTGTCAAAACGAAAATATCACTGGCCGTAATCGTCAGTCGGTGTGATAGAGCGCTTGGCACGCGACTTCACAGCAAACATGGATTGTATGTCCATGTGATCTAAAGAGTTTGGTACACATGGCTGAATCTGGTTACATTCTAGTCTCATCCAGGCAAACCTTTCTGCTTCGATGGCCAGTCACGACATTGTCAGCAATTTTCGCAGTTTGTCTCTCCGTCATTGACCGTTTTGCTAGGCTTGATGATTAAGGATAGCGTCGATCCTTGCAAACGAAACATCTGAAACGATGTCGCTTTTCATCAAACCATAAATCACTTGGCCATGCCGAACGTAGCCTATGTAATGATTGTTCGAGCAGGCTCTTGGGGTTTGAACAATACTTTCCGGCTGACTAAGACAAGCAAAAAGAGAAACAGAATGTTCATTTCGATCACATATCTGATCCTGGACTTTTGTCTTTAGAATATCGCATCCAGAGTGCACGGCACAAGGTGCCAATTCTGCTACTATGCGCTTCGGATGTAGGATCCAAGGATACAGCGAGGTCGGACTACGTTCGATTTACTAAGATTAACCGCTTAACTACGCGAATGGCAATTCGTCCTCCTTATACACTACCGAGTGCTAAATTCTCAGTTTCTCCTCTCCAATAATAGCATACTATCCCCAAATTATACTCAAATTTTACATTCTTTGATCGATATACGTTCCAGTTTGCCTATATGGTCTGACTTGTCAACCAGCTGCGGACACTCTGAATAGGCCCAAACTAAGCCACACAAGAAAGCTGACTAGTAACACAAGATTTTATCGTTTCAGAATATCGGAAAAGTTTTTCCTTATCATGCACTTATCGCTACACCCAACAAAATATAAAATTTTAACGTATAAGGGGTGGAATAAAGTCCGTACGGCTCGTGTGACTCTGTTTATGGTGGCAACATACATGTTGCTATCGAATAAACCATTATCTTTTCACGCTGAATACTTCTCTTAACATGTTAAAATGTGCAATATGCTTTCTCGTACACAGTTACGATTATTTCGTGGTCAGTCCTCCAATGTTTTTTTTCTAGTTATTAGTTTTGGCACGGTCACGAAACTTTGTATTTTTCCACAAACCGATGTTCGCGCAAAACATACCATAAGTGTTTTTCCATAAAAAGTTCTCACTGCATCAGTCCGTTGCAATGAAACACGCTATCGGCCCACAAAACATTCGTGACGGACTCTCATTCATCTGTCCCGATAGCAATCTCTAACTTGCCTACTGACTTGCAGTCATCGGTAGCCGGTGAGGAAAACGCATACATTTGCAGAATCTGTTAGCTGGTCTACTTCCTTATAGTTGATTGTGTTTTTCGTTGTTCGTACGTAACTACAAAATATCGTCCTGGCCGAAGACCTTTTGCACAGTCTGAAAAGGACAAACAATGAACGCAATGGGAATGTAAATCTGTCAACTGCCAATCATTTCCCACTCGCTGTTTTCGTTGAACGACAAGTGTGAAGGGCGCTGGTTCCAAACCGATAAGAACCGCTACATTCACAAGGCGCCTACTATAATTCCTCGGGATGGTTTGAAACAACGTCGAATATGACACTTCACCGCTTAAACGGAACCACAAGTTTAACTGTACACCTAAGATTTCTTGTAATTGACTCATCAGGAGTAGGTACAATTGGTCAATGCTCAGTTATATTGTGTCGAAAAATTAATGGGACGCATTATTAGACAGCTAAACATATAGTTAAATTTTCAACTACCACAGGAATGAAGCTTGTACGTTTAGGTAATAGTCACATGAGAGACATTTCCCCAAGCCGGATTCTATGTTATAAATCAATATTAGTCACCCTGGGTGTCACTGGATGATCTCATCCGAACCATCTAGAGTATTCCATCTATGACACAATTGAATAAACACAGAGAAACGGGGGACTTTGAATGACACAATTTTCACTGGTAACTGCGGTTTTTGGCTCTCTCTGAACGATAACATGATCTGTTTTATTACAACATACATACATACTCAGTCGGCATACCCATAATCTCAAATGCAGAACGACCAATTAGGTTACTACCTCCCTCTTAACTGGGGCTCAGTTTCAGCGATTCTTGGCCAGCGCTAAACGTGATGCAACTCCAGCGTAAGCAACTGGTTGCTGAACTGTCATCTGATTACTTTGTCTTCTGAAGTTGTTATGAGCAACAGTTTTATCAGTCAGTGATAAATCCATTAATGGATGACCTCTTAGGACCTAGAGCAACGATAGGATGAAACAGCACTCCCAGATGAGAAAGCAAACTTCAGTTTGTTGGCATTTCTATTGCAAAGTTGTCTATATCTGCAGCAGTAATAGCTGTAGGATTACTGTTAGCAGTAACGTCGTCAAAGATGATCCGGTTGGCTCCATCATGAAGGATATCAACTTGCCAGCACGAGTTAAAGATTTGGCGCTGATGAGCCGGAAAGTAGTTCAAACGACGTGGATGGGCAACCTCAACCACATGCTGGACGTTTGTGATCTTCACCAAATGTCCTGCTGTCCACTCTACAGTCGTTGACTCCTTTATCCAGGTCGCATGTTTCAGGGGATCTACAATTGTGTCATTCAACTTCGATGCGGCCTTCTACGGACTAAGGTCTAGGGTTCTCGAGGTGGTCGAAGTGTCTACTCAGTTCCACAACACTGCGACTATCGTCAACAAGAAGATTTTGCTAACATTCTTTAGACTTGCTAGATTATAATTGACGTGCCCTGTACTCGAAACAACTAAGTCGCCAAAAGCTGGCTACAGTCTTCCTGGAGCTACGGGTATAAACAGTAACCTTGATCGTCAAGCTCGATGTGATCGCGGTTCGTAAAGACGAGGCTGTGGTACTCGACATCAGTGTAACGGATGGCTGGCAAAGCAAGGCCATTTAGATGAGAAGGCTGGGAAGCATGTGGCCGATTCTCGTAATGCTCTCATTCAGTCGGTTCTTCACACTATGGTCTGCTGCGTTTATTCAACCCCTCACACTTCTGTGATCATCACATTTCGTGGAACCATGTATCCTTTCTTACACAGTGCTGTTCTGAGGTTGGGACTGTCTACTTATGAAGTCACCGGTTTTTACTACCGACCCTTCTGGGTTCCACGGAAATCTATGGCATGTTCATGCAGGGAAACAGACGTTGAATTTACCAGCTTTTTGACAGTTACCCCAATGTAAAAGGATATTCTTCCGTCTGACGAGTGAGCCTAAGCTCCACTTCCCTGGAGAAACTTTGGTTTTGGGAAACCAGTTTTTCGCCCTACTCTCAACATATACGAGCTATCATGGAGTTTTCTACATTTGCTACTCTTAAGCAAGGACTTGTCAGTTGTTCAGCGTTGTTACGTTGGAGCACCTTAAACATGACAGACAACTTGCATGGAATTTTCTCTGCTCTTCACATTTTACTGTTTCTTTTCTAGGCCACCGCTTTTTGTTCCATTGAAGCAGATTGCGGAGATTATTGTTCACATTAGACGACAAACAATAATGCAATCAGTGGCAGTGAAAAAACAACTATGTTCCTTACTGATTTTGGGGTTTGCATTGAGAAAGTCGCCCGCGCATGTCAACAGCCGGCTAGTGTGTCTTTCATGTCTTGCGATGTACAAAACAATAGCATACAAAGGAACGTCCGTCGGTGGGTCTAAGACTGCAGTCTACCAAAATTTGTAGTATACAGAGAACTCAAAAGATAATGGCATTGGCCATATCGAGCGGCTCTACTACAAGCGTGGCGAGTGTCAGATGCGAGAAAGCTTGAGCCATCTTACAAACGTTGTTCACTAGATAGTGATACATAGCTGGCGGTACTTCATTTTAAACCTTTCGCGCAAATAACACGGAGATGTGAATCAATACTACAGAAATCAGGTTTTGTCATCACTTGACATCATTGGCACATCCGACGTAACAAAATGTGATTTGATTGGTCCAATGTGTTACTAAGTGTTCGCGTTAAAACATGTACATTCGTGATAAGTCGAGTGTCACTGTCTAACTGATAAGTAATGTCATCAGGTCAATCACCCCTGACACAAACCAGTCAGTTATCAGTCATTGATGGCGCATGTGTTTATAGGATCGTGATTCGCTGTGGAGCTAGTGTCTACACTCTGATCACAAGTACATATATGAAGTTCGTCCTCCCTTGTCCTGGGACGCTACTTCGCCATAGCTAAATTAACTGTTACCTAATCGTAACGAGTCATGTGGTTGACCCGTCACTTTGTTCATGGCCGTATTGCGCAACCGCAACCCCGGGCTGTTGGCGTTCTCCGAGGCATTGTTGATCAAGCGTAATGCACCAGCCGCCTGTTGGCAAAACGTGCTGACGCAATCAATTTCGTTACCGTAAGAATGAACCCTGATTGCACCCATGTGATTTTCGCTGATTTTATTGTTTTGTCACTACGTTCTTAACCTATATAACCGAATGTTTTATTTAATCGACTGATGAGAATAAACGAAATGCTTGCATCCCACAGTGTATGTCTTCTTGTCGTCTTAATGAACTGGATAAAGGGAACTCAATGTTTCTAATGTTACCTAATAGTAATTTCTGATTGTTGGTCTGGCAACTCCTCTATCAACAGACGTAGAAGCACAAACAGCATATGCTTAATCTGCATTGTTTAAATTGCCTGTCCTTGTTGATGCCATTGTCAACTAAGCCAGTATCCGTATTTAACAAAGCATACGGCAATACTGCGTCTGATAATGAATACAATTCTATTTACAAACCTTCCTGTATAGTATTCAAAAGACAGCTAAGATGATATCCTGAGGTCTGATGGAAACAGTGCGCCGTTAGGATGGATGAAGCTGCTATGACGGAAACATTTCTCGTGCAGAAAGAAGCTAGGTGTGAACAGGTCACTGTATGTCAGTTCAAAACTTACAATGTTAGTTGGGTTATATAACCAGGCCCTCGGTGAAAAAGTTTATCCGACCACAACGTAAGTTGGCTGTGCCTTTTGACGTGACCACTCCTCTGTAGTCTGTAGATGTTTTCTGTTAACGTCTCGATCAAGATCAGACCCACTAGGTATTAGCCCCAGAATGATGCAACGTGAGGCTTTTTAAAGATGCCAGATTCACTCAGAAGGTTGTGATATTGTTCCAGATGCTTTGGGTTAGAGAACTAGACCCGTATTATTGGTCATTCATTAGCCTTACTTCTGTTTTCAAGAATGGCTAAGCAGGGTGAAGTGGTGATATGTGAGAGATCAAACAAGACTGCTTACCACTGAATGAACCGCAGACGAACTATATCGTGTGAAGAACGTCTTAAGTTTTGCTTAGGTTGTGACTGTATTGCTCATACCTTCACTCTCAATCAACTAATGAAACGCTGCAATTTCTATGAGAGGTTAATAATTATTGTCCTGTACATCATACGATGTTGGTTTCAGGTTTACTTTTGAATTGTATAACAGGAACGGGTGTGCTCCATCTATACGTCAATGTCTCTTAAACGATCTCTTGTCCCGCCATTGCCTTATTCGGTCACACGTCGACATTTGGCGGTTCCAATTAAGAAGAAACACGGTTCCACAGATTCTCTGCTTCTGTTAAGTTTGGCACCAGACGAGATTTACAGGGTGCTTCGGATGCTTTTGAACTTTGCATCCATAAAAGTGAAAGATGCTGTCGTAAGAAGGAAAAAGGCTCACTCCTACATTTACTACCGTGGGTGTGCCATTGAAGACAGGCCTCAAGCTCCTCCACCCTGAAGGTTGTGTGGGCTCTAGCAAACTGACCATTGTAGTCTCAAAGCCCAGATAAGATTTACCAAATCGTGTTGCGCCAGTATAATAATCTCGTTCTTTCATTAAATGATCATATGCGTAATTCAACCTGATAAATGGTCCTCCGTTGAGACTATGAGACATGACTCACCGAAGCAGATAATGTTCAAAATATGTCTGTTTTCCGTCGCCAATATCTATTCAGTACAGGTTGCGAGTCATCATCATCATCATCATCATCATCATCATCATCATCATCATCATAAAAGCCATGAATCTGACCAAAAGGTACTGTGGCTCGGGCTGCCGCTCAGCTCAACAGTGATGTGGAATATCCTAAAAGAAAACGTTACTAAGAAGGTTGAAAATTAATAAAAGAAGACTAAGCGGAAGAACTAGAAGTGGTATGGATACAGGTACGCCATTGACTGCGACACATCGCAATCTTCGATAGCCTCTCTAACCAGCGGTTTGAGTGATCACGAGGACCCCATCCAGGCAGGCGACACCTAACAACTTCGTTCAGTGGACCAGTCAAGGTCTTCATATTTCGTGACCACGTTGTTGATTGACCACCAGGCGGTTGCGTGTAGTCAAAATACTTCAATGGCATTTCCGTGGTCAGCTGCTGACTGTTGTCCATGTCTGCCATTTTGCAGGTTTTATTGGTCTCCGCAGGTTTTACATGTACTAATCTGTTACTTAACGTGCAGTGCACAGTGTTGTACGTGAAAGCGACAATCTATGGACAAGTACCTGGAATGCGTTCAGTACACGGAATACTGACCTCCCAGTATTGCGTCTCCTGGCAGAGAATCTGAGAACAGTGATCATATTCTATTGACAATTCTTTTACACACAAATAAAGACTAGTCAATTTTATTGTGGTTATGTGTGCTTGAAAGCAATATTCCTCCATTAAGGATGTTTAGACGGTAAAGGATGATTTCAGAATGAGTCAGTAGGGTTGTACAGAGTTATTTCGTTAAAACTTTTCATCTACTATTTTCCGTTGGATTACGCTGATCAAGTTGGATAAGTGTGCATGAATTGAATTCTGTGTAAAACAGAATGGAGTTAACAAACATAAATACGCTGAAATCGACCGAAGTTTCGGCAGGTGATCAGAGTGTCAGGGATCTATATTTTAAGTGAACAGAGGAACAAGACGTCAATCCGGACAACATCGATTATAAATGGAATTTACGATATCATAAAGGGATAAAGCACCCGTGAGAACAAAGTGTTATCTGTTTGCTATTATTTAACACATTTCGATAATCTCTTTTTAATTATAAACACTGTTTTATAGCTCGTAACCATTACTTATGTGCTTACGATTATCCTTTTCTAGCTGATGGCTAACATAAAGACGAGAACGACGTCATCATCCTTAACACCACCCTGAAATCCAGTGGCTGCCTTGCCTTTTCTACTATCCAACCTCTTGTTGTCTTCACTTATCAAAGTCAGAAGAACATGTCAAGTACGAATGCATGCGGATTCTCGTCCAACACTTTATATGAAAGGCCTTCGTGCAAAATACTGTCGGCAATCAACTTCCGGAGAACGCAGTGCATAATCACACCAACTTAACACGACTCTGCAGGAAGGCTAATAATGGTAAACAATGCAGTGAGCAAGCGAGACATGAATGCTATACACTAAAAGTTGACTAAGAGTGACGGTTATGGACCAAAAACGATTACTGATGACCAGTGAATGGTTCGAAGAAACTATTTTGAGACAGGAAATCTTGTTGTATTTAAAAGTCATTAATCGTGGAAATAACGAAGTATCGACTGCCAATTGTTAGCTCGTTGTTAGCCTCAGTTCAGGCAAGTCAAGTTACTTACTTATTCAGTTAGCAAATAAAAATACCTCATTAACACAAAAACAATTCCAAAGTAATTGGTAATAAATAGAAGACCTAAAGTTCCCCGTGTGAACAGTGAAGGCAAACAATTAATGTCGGGGGAAACCAATGTGAGTTTCCTGTTTTTATGCAAAATGAGGGCAAATATTAACTGGACTGACACTGTTCATATTTGGGTCAAGTCAACAGAACCTGTGATGAACGGAATTTAGTGGATGAATCTGAAACACACGGAGTTAAAACTACTGCTAGGATTTAAGAATATCCGGGGGGCAATATGATTACAAGTTTATAGCAGTTGACCAGATGTTTTGATAAAATGAGACAACGCAAAGCAGCAGGGTTGAAAGCCACTAGCTGAGGACAGAATGTACTTGAGGATATGTAATGCAGAAGCGACAGACTTGCTGTACATCAAATTTTAAGGAGTGCAGGCAGGTACAAAATTTACAACCTACTTTCCTTGTTTCCATGATGTTTTTGATATTTCTTCACGAAGCAAATTCAATAAAACTTTGAATGAGAAGAAACCCCGATGTATTGCTACAGATTGGTTGCGCAGGGGGGAATTGGCAGTAAAGTCATTGGACTGACAGACTTCACTAGAAAGACATACATTCGGAGAAGTGTCCAAATCAAACAGTACACCTGGTGAAGTTCAAAAACCCCACGCGTTGTGTCCCACGGATATCCTGTGCGCAATGGCAACAAAAGCTTCACCACAACAGCAGTGCACTCAAGATATACGGGTCGCCACACCGTCTGTAGCACTGTCCTAGTCTGGGTGGTGGACATCACGACACTTTCTAAGTCTCATTGTCTTCCCACTTTCCACTCGCCATCATCAACTCCTCTTCTCCAGTTTCATTTAAGACTCCACAATTGGGTCTATACAATAGCACACAAGTGTATGTGTGTATGTGTACGCGCGCGCTCAGGGTGTTCTCGGCATTCAAAACTAATTCGATTTCCGGCTATGCTAAAGGTCAAACTCTTGAGTTTTACTCCTCAAGAGGAAGTTCCCACTATTTCTCCCTTGTCCGATTAGGTAGGAGCAGAGTAAGCCTTCTAAATTTCTCCGCACCAGAATCAGACTGTGCAGAGTGATATCTATTCACGGACTTGAATCGCGCGCAATTATTAGACTGACATCAGGTAGGTGATTCAGCCACTAACCAAACACAGATAAGTTAAAATGAATTTCTAGA
The DNA here is from genome assembly GCA_013368495.1 of Paragonimus heterotremus. Classification (NCBI taxonomy): domain Eukaryota; kingdom Metazoa; phylum Platyhelminthes; class Trematoda; order Plagiorchiida; family Troglotrematidae; genus Paragonimus; species Paragonimus heterotremus. Next base: position 157,206 of record LUCH01000706.1, on the reverse strand, counting down.
TCATGCTGAAGCCCGTTATTAGTGCATATCCTTGCTACTGCCGGGACTAGAACTCCGGCCATGCTTTCATGAGGCAACCGTGACGACCACTGCGCCACTGACCTCACAATAGCCAGGAGTGAAACATCGTATGTGAACGCTGAGCAACATTCGCTTGTGAGTAATGGTACGACTGCCCGATCGCCTCGAAAAGAGACTGTAACTTTTCTGTTAACTCCAGTCAATGACTAGGACTTTTCTCCAAACTGGAATCATAAAAATCACTAACTGGATTATTGAAGAGTAGTAGGGGCTTTTAGTTTTCATATAAGTTGAACACCACCCACAAATGACCGAGGCTGTGGCATTCCCAGAAACTTCCAGGTCGGCCACTTTAGATTGCAGTTAACAGGAGAGGTACTACCTCTCCTCTGAAAACGATCAGACAATCAGAGCATTACTCACAAGCGAATCTGACTGAATGTTCACGTGCGATGATTCAGTCTGGGCTAGCGTGAAGTCATTGGCACAGTGATCAATACGGTTGCCTCATGAAAGCTTGACCGGAGTTCTACTCCTGGTAGTGGCGAAGGTATTCACTAATGACGAGGTCTTACAAGAGCGAAACACAAATGTAGCGTTTCTTTTCGAAAAAAGCCGATGAGAAAGTCTATCTTAATGCGACAGCTGGGGGCAATTGTGGGTGATGTTCAGTTTGCAGGAAACACAGAATACTCTACAACCCATCAGAATTTCAAGGTGTTTTATAGACCATTAATACCGCCTTCCATTTTCCCCAGTAAAGTGAAATCGGTATTCAAATCCGGTCAGTTGAAGTCGAGTAAAGTGAATAATACGCTACGTGTGTCCCGGGAGGTGAATTTTCAACTTTTCAAATATTCTTATCTCTACTAAATTTAGGATGCTTGACTAGGTGAGCTGGGCTCCCACAATAATGTTAATCAGCATGAACGTCATGAAAAAGTTGATAGACGAAAACAATCGATGTCAACTGGAATGGACTCTTGAATGAAGTTCCTAGCTAATTCACGGATAAGAAGGTTCGGTTTATTCAGAATAAGAAACTAACACAGGAAGTGTCGGACAGAATGTGTGCAGCCGGATGCCTATGTGGCGATCTAATGAGAGATGAAGATATACATTTAGAATGGTCTAAGTGAGGATGATGAGTTTTGCGTGGTAAGCGTTTCGTTACGAAATTTTCGTGCATTGTGTAATGTTGTGAAACTGAGAAATGAGACAGATGTTTGTGGAAAACACCAGCAGACGTGGTAGATGTTTTGGATATGTGGCATGAAGTATAAAGGCTTCTGACAACAACTCAAGGAAAACAGCTGATGGATAGTCAAACAGTGGAGGGATACACGAGCATTCATAAGTCGATTGATTAATTGATGTAGAATGGAAGGATGCTATAGTTACCGATCATAAAATGAGGGTATGCTAACGTAAGTGAAAACATTAGTATGATGAAATGACCAGGTCATACTGTCAATCAAAATAATCTCTGGATATTTAACAGAAAGACGTTCAGGTGCATGCACATTTAATGAGTGGAAGGATTGATATTCTAGGGTAGGTTCAACACAGAATTTCTTTGTTGAGCAATAATATCAGTGTATACATGTCTGTTAAGAAACAGACTACAGACAATTGAACAAACTGGTAAACCCTCTTGTGATGCAAGCTAATAAGTGGTTTAAAAATTGTGTGTTTGATGCATACCACCATATCATTTGTATATCCGACTAGAAATATACGATTAATTAGTTTCGTGAATGTCATGCTATATGCGAATGTGAACGTGATGTTTATTTCACCTTGTAGGACACCGGAGTAAATATTGACTGGCGACGGCGCTTAACTACCAAAATGAGTGAACTGAGTTCGATTTGTTAACTAGCCATAGAGCACATCTAACGTATTGGTTAGAATGCTGGAGTCGATGAGGTTTTATGTTTCCAAACATACCCCGGTAGTTCAAGAAACACATATGAAAAGCTCTGAATTTTCTACCATTGAATGTGCCAGACATACTACACAAACGTTGAGAGTGAGAGAGGATTGGCGAATTGACTGTAGCACGTGATATTCACTTGAGCCTCCGATCGAGCGAGATTTAGTTTCCCGTAGGCATTCTGAGCTTCAGACGTGCATAGAATCAAATCAACTTCGACCATTACTTTCTAGAGATCTACGTTATACGTGTCATCTTCTGGAATTCAGCATTCAGATCGCTGACGATGCGCCAGGTTTGTTTGCCTTGTTGGTTTTCCACTGAATAATTTCTTCAAGACCAGCTCAGTGCTCAATTGAAGAAGCTGTGTCAGTAGGAAATAGTAACTATGTGGATGTTGAGACGGTGCTGTACTTTGTCATGTTCAGATTACGATGTCAAACGAGTTCAATGGACTCGGTCTTTTCATGGCTTGCCTGATTTAGCGGCCGTTCTGGTCACTCTGGAATGTGTGCATATGAGTCAACGTTAAACGACATCCTTCACAGTTAATATATTTTGAGATGCAGTTCGCTACTGAGTAGTTTTTTGCTTGAACCTCATTTTTTCTTTTCTTAAACAATCCAATGACGTGCAGAAGAAAATCTCTTTCGCCAAACTTCCTATCATTTTCTTTCTCTTACTGGTTAATTTAGTTGATTCTGCTCAGAGGAAAGAATTGTGAGCAGCCAAAAACATAACACGCTCTTGGTACTCCAAATATTTTTATGATTTCAACCTGTTGTTCCACAGTATATCTACTTCGGTTCCGATTATGTTCTTCCTCATCTAGAATGATGAGTGCAAATCTGTTATCAGCTTTTGTCTACGTTTTGCAAGATGATCACTACAATTTTCCTCCTGAAATCGTGTGATTAACGTACGTTTTTAGCCTTCAGTCGATCGTCTATTATTGGTTTCAGTTGGTAATATTTCCAACTCTGTATCCTGGATACACTTTTATTCGCGTGTATGCATAAACATAGACACAAGGTCACATAAGCCTACATGCTTTCAACTATTTAAAATCTGTCGCTAAATCTTCCGCTTTCATTTCAAAATACATTCTGCTTTATCACCTTTAAAAAACCAAGATAACCGAAAAGATTTCCCTTGTGAAACTGTAATACTGGGAAGTAGAAAGTTCGAATGGGGCTAGAAATCCTACTTGACTCGATATCCCAGCTTATATAGCATGAAGACCACAGACAGGCTATAAAAAGCACTTGTTATTAAGGAGACAAAAATCCGTATTTATGGATGTACGTGCACCTTAAAGTAGCGGGAGTCTCCAGAAAAACAAAACAGCTCTTTCCCTTAACAAAATTAAACGCAGAAGTTAGAGGTAGTTTTTGCACATTATATCTTCGAAGCCCATTTCGCAACATCTCACCAACTAAATACTGCAGTCTGTGTGTCCACACAACAAAGTTCTGTAGACAATTTGAAGCCAACAACAAAATCAGCAGCCACACATGCACAGTAGTGCGTATCAGCTGCCAGGACAACCTGTTCCTGATGAAAAGTTTTTGTAGGTAGAGGGATGGCTTCCATTTGTTACGTGCTACTACCTCCGCGAACCGGAGAAGCCCTCGAATGTTGTCGCATAACGTATCGAAAAGCCTTCTCTGGATTTAATTGAAGTCGGCATGTCGACAAATTTTGAGCGATCGATAACGTCAGTTCCTTACGACATGCCACATCAGACCTTCTATGAATCAATCGTTTCGACTAATCAACTCAAGGTTTCATCATCGTCTGGTCACTACAACTCACCGAAGTTATGTGTCGATTATTCATAGCATCGTCAATGACCTAATGAGGCTGGGTAGATTAAGGACGAGAAAAATAACCAAAAAGGTCCTGAGATGAACACCTCCGAAGCGTCATGATAGTTGTCTACCTACCCGGACGTTGAACCGAAGTTCAGTAGAACAATCTACAAGTCATTCCAGGAGGTACCCATCATGGTAATAAATATGTAGTTTCCTCAACAAGAGGCAGTGATCAGCACTATCAAACGTTTTGTAGAAGACGTGATAAACCACACCATTTGTCAATCACGCGTCAGCAACCATCGCCCAAAAGTCACGAGCAATCAGCAAACTCGTGATGCATGAAGTTATGCGAAGCATTGGTGGTGAGTTTGAAATAGGTTACTCTGAGATAGACAGAGTTAATTCTCCACTACTGTGGAGATCAGTGAAAACCACGCTAGTTGTCGATATTTTTCTAGGTCATCTCTGAATCCACCTTGAAGAATGGTGTGATTGTGAATTGATTCCGGACTTTCTGTAGACTGCCGGTTGACATAGAGCGAGTGACGATTATTGCTAGCGGATATGCTAATTCAGTGGTTCTAGTTTTCAGAACAACGGGCGATATGGAGTCTGGAACTGGTGATTTGTTAACTGGTTCTCTAAGGTGAGTTTGACTTGTGAAAGCGAAATTTATGGTCACTCAGATGATTTACTCCCTATGTGCTGAAAAGTCGCTCGCTTGTAACCATACACACTTGTGTACTGCTTACAAACAGTGTTGGCCACCTTGACATGTGTACTGATAAAGTCATCAGAAGTGTGAAGTTTAAAAAGCTAACTGTTGGATATTTTGAAGTTTGTCTGGTGCGTTTGTCGTCTTTTATATGGTATGATGCGGAACGATGAATTCGTTGAGGCATGTTTTGTCTGTTTGTAGAAAGGCGATTTTTAATTTGCCATTGTCTGTCTTCGCTGTTTACGGTAAACGTTTATGATTAATTCTGTACCGTACGCGTACACAAAATGGTTGCTTCTTCTTCATAACTACTACTGCTTATCTGTTAAAACTTTCCTTATTGGTAGTGCCTGACATGCCCTCACCTTCATCTGCTCCCGATTGTTTCAATGAACTCATTTCACGTTGATTGGTAGCTATTCGTGGGCTCGTGTTTGGTTAATCCATTTTGAAGGCATTTATGCTGGATAATCTACGTATCCGGTTGATTAACATTTGAGGTGATATAGTATCTTTATTTTCATTTGATCAAACGGTACCGTCTAAATCCCAATCCTTCCGATCCAACTTTCTGACGTATTTTGGACTTGCTATATAGTCCCGTTAACCCGACCGCCTCAATAAACGTTACTAGAATTACTGATGAATAGTCGGGGATTTGGTTAATTTCAAGTGGAATATCACCCACAACTGATCGCAGCCTTCGCAATCCCATAGACATTCCAGTCGGCTCCTTTCGATTGGAGTTAACAGACAGTAACTGTGCCTCCTATCGACACGATCGGACAACCTGATCATTAATCACAGGCGAAAGTGGTTGAGCGTTCACGTATGATAATTCGGTCGTGTCTAATGTGAGGTCAGTGGCGCAGTGGTAACCACAGTTGCCTCATGAACAGCTTGGCCAGAGTTCTGATTCCGGCAGTGGTGAGGATATGCACTATTGACGGGTTCTAATGAGAGAGAAACTCGAGTCTAGTGCTTCTGCCGATCGAAACGGGCCGACTGGAAAGTATGGGAATGCGACAGCTACGATCAATTGTAGGTGATGTTCAACTTGAAGCTATTGGAATTGTCGAATACACGTTACTGAGTGAAGTTACCTAAATCGCTATGGATAGAAGCGGGTCACTTGTTGTGTGCATTTTATTGTTCCTCTGTAAACTAATCAAGTTTGAAGAGATTTTATGTGAATTGATCCAGTGGCAATATGCAGATGCAGCCGCCGACAGGTTGGGTTGATTATTGAGTGTTTTCAGCTTTTTTCGGATATGCATTTCAGAGAAACTCAGTTACAATTGGACAACTAGGATACAACGAAATCAGTTCTCTTCACCAATGCTGAGGTCTGGACAGTTTGCCAGTGTCCACTCAGGAAGAAATAAATGTGCTTCCCTAGGTAAGCGAATACGGGGCCAAGAGTATTTCAGGACTTGAGTGAAATTCTTATGAAAACATAACAAGATGACGTAATCGAACGGCCATTGCTTTAGCCGTCACCATGTTTCGATGCCTTATCGACCTTGGCTTCTGTCTAGACCCTCTGCAGATGACACGGAAAGATTTATCAGGGTTCATGTTTTGACCTCCTGGTAACGTATTAAAACAAGTTAAACCTGTTCGGTTCAGTTACAAACACCCGTAATATTTATTGTGCGCCCTGAAACCGTCTTCTGGTACTGTTTTACTGCCCATGCGAATTTCTCACCGAACCTAGACCACTTTCGAAACTAATTTACTCGACAAACCATCTACATCAGCCATCACAGAGAACTGGATGAGGCCACACAGGAAATGAAAAGTGACGAAATGTCAATCCCTGGTTTGACAGTGTTTCACTGTAATGTCAAAATCGGTCAGACAGATGGCGTAACACTTTATTTGGGCTCGTAAAGAAAAATCACAGATATTCGTGGCAGGGCATTGGTGGATTTTCCTGTCTTAGCCTGGCAAATAGGCAACGTTGTTCAAACTTCTATTTGTGTGATTGATGTGATTTACAGATCACCTTCTGCAAACTAGGGAGCCAAGACGGCTTTTGCACAAAGCTGTGCGTAAAGTACCACTTTTAGTTTAGGCTCAAACTCTATTGATAGGATATTTTGATCTGGAACAGAGTTACTTGAAGTAGTTAACTAGTGCTGTAATGCTATCCTTCGTTGGGACGTATTCAGTACACTAATGTTTTGTTTACTCACAATCATGTTAGATGGCAAGTGGAGTAGGAGTAATCGTGACTGTACCTTCACTTATGAGGTAGACTTGGTCGACAATCTAGAATCACAGCTTCACTTGTTAGCGATCATGGGTCTGCTAAATTTAGCCACCTACATGGGAGTGAATGACAGAGCTAGTAGTTGGGTCTGAAGGTGAATTTTACAACTACACCCACACAGCTCAACATGATTAAATGCTTCTGCTCCATCACTAAGTTAAGCTTAGATCACCCGTGGAAATCTTTCCTTTATTTCAGTAGTATCATGCACTTTAAAAACCGAGACGTCTAAGAACCATAACCAAAAGTCTGGTTACGTTGAAGCGTCCAGCAAGGAACAAGTAACGAGTAGCACAGACTGAAGCCACTTCTATCGAGTGTGCCATGTGATATTTTCATATTCCCACTTCCGTAAAAACAGACTGATTTTGCTGCCACCATCTTCTTGCACAACAATTGAAGATCAATTCTGAGCTCTTCCACAACGAATTTGCAGCACACACTTGAAGTAAGGTTGATGTTTTGCAAATTCACACTAATGAGGAGCTTGCTGATTCAAATATAGAGAGGGTCAACATACTAGGCAAAGTGCACGCAAATGTGCATAACTTTGGTCCAAGAACGACTTTTAAGTGTACAGGGGACAACCTGATTGAATTACCCAAAATATAAGTGTTGCATATCGTGCGCACACTGGAGGACCTGCAAACTCACAACTTACCCGTTTTAGACTTTAACTTTCCTGTCGTCTTGGAAAGCAGTGTCTCTCAGTTAGCAGAAACGTTAACAATACCCTTTGCTGATCCTTTTTCAATTGGCCACCCACAAAGATACACGGGAACACTTTACAGTCACATTTATTTTTCAATGTGGGCATAGGGATGCTCAGCAAAATTGTTTTCAAAAGGTCTTCAAAGTAATGGAGAGTTCACCAAGTGACTCTTTCCAGGCCAATATGACAGACCTCAGATACTTTCTGTAAATGATATTTATCTACCGCGTGTCTGCAGATTGCGGCTAACATTTGGGAGAAGCTACGGACCAATGGTTGGTTATTGGAGATACTTTCCCCGGGTCTTCGACAAAACCGGTCAATTTCTTCATCTACAGAAACTCCACAATTATGGCCTGGATCAGCGAGTACCAACGTGGCTTTAGGACCATCCAAATCAACATAGGTTCAGCGTCAGGGTTGCCAGACAGTCATTGCTCTGCACTCTGGCCTTCTGCGAAATTGCGCAAGGTTCTATCTCGGGAAGTATTTTGCTCATTCTTTTCGTTCGATTACTGTTGTCATAACCCCTGTACATTCTTTGCCGTATTACTCCTCACTATATTTCCCGGTCCATCAATAGGAACGATGTAGCCGCAAAGAACAATGACTGTAATTACCACATTAACTTTCAATCCGTGAACCACTCCATGAGTCCACCGTCTGTAAAGCAAAATGTGACTGAAGAAACACTTTTCGCTTAGTTAAAACTGCTGCATCAATTATTTTCACCTATAAAATTATTTCCAGTGAGAAATAAATTTAGTTTCTACAGTTTTCTGTCTTTCTTCC
>LUCH01000706.1:109122-123123 GCA_013368495.1 Paragonimus heterotremus | reverse complement strand
ATCCGGCAGTTTTCATGGATATGAGCTTCTCATGGTTGCGTTCGACGGGATGTGCATGCCTTCTGTGTTGACTGAGACCGATTTTGGTGGGAAAGCTGCGGTCACAATTGGCACAGTCAAAGATTGTGGCAGGCTGGGTGTCCACTTCCTGTTCTGGACCATTCCTGCGTCGATGCATACGAGTATGCGCCGACAAGCCAGCATTCGATCACGATACATATGTAGATATCGTATTTAGAAATTTTCCGTCAAAATGTAAGTTGACATCTTCATTTAGTTTTCAGCCATGAACAACCTAAAAGTGATTGAATGTACTTCAGTGTTGCAGCTTTTTCATCAGTTATTCAACTGATGATTCATAACTTAATGTGATAAAAGTCATGGTTTCCACTCAGTGTTCCTCTTACAGCGACTATACATAAAGTCCAATCAATCTTTATTTTCGTATAATCGATAAGCGTTGGATATTGAATATATGATTCCGTTGACTCACTCCGTCAGTTCTCACGAAAGCAGACTCTTTCATATCGTGGAAATCCTACAGCATCCACCATCACCAGTAGTATCTATCAAGTTGTCAATTGTATCTCAAGTTTGTTGTCATTTATGTGGAACCTGATCATCACGGTTCTAATTTGAATGTTGCCATACCACGATCCATCAACATGTGACAGTCTGCTGAGCCAATTCAATATGCATATGATTAGCTATAATTTACACCTGTTTAATCCCATCATCAAGCCCTGCAATTTTGAATTGTATCTAGGAATCGAGATGCATCGTAATGTTAACTATGGGTTGACTTACTTTACCTAACTGAGACAACACAAGAAACCGAAAATAGCCGTAACACTGAGCACTGTTCAGTTGACTGTCTAGCAGGGAGCGTGGTTGTTTCAATCCCACCTAAACATGCATCACAGACTGCGCATCTAATAACAAGGTCGATTCCGATATAGTTTAAATTGACTCCCTAATTCAGTCGTGTGAATGATTATCCAGCCAGATAGAATGAACCTCAAAACAGAAGGGAATGTTATTCGCTTGTGCGCATCTGGGAAGTCAGTGAAGCAAATAGCGGACGTTTTCGAGAAAAGTGCAACAGGTCAATCAATTACCCTAAGAAGAGTCTTCTCAGACGGAATATGAGCGCACGGAAAAGACTTTAGCTGCGTGCTGGCGTATGTGTGTGTGTAGTGATCCGAGTGGCTGGTGATCTGTACTTGGTCTGCCGATCCTAGTTCTTTTCAGCCGGTGACTTGCATACTGGAGAAGCTGAAGAAGATCATGGAAAGGAAACCAATGCGCCAGCAGGACAATTAAACTAATAAGGACATCTCAGCTGGAAAATGTGTTGTAAACAAATGACAAGTTGAAAATGTTCATATTGAGAACATTTATGAACTTGTCACCAGAGCCTAACACGCTCTAGTATGTTTTGTTCACTTGCTCACTGGAGTCGATTGTGAATCCGTGAACGATGAAAGAAAAGGTAACCTTATAAACTGTTTGACTGAGAGAATATGCACGCAGCATTTGATTTCCACTGTTGTCCTTCCTACGTACAATCGTCTCAAAAAGCAGTTATCCGAAACGATTTAAAAACAAGAGTATGTAACGGTTGCCATCGTTCACAAACCACATCATGATCTATCAACTTGCCACGGTTTCTGTTGCATCACAATTGTGACTCAGTTGCATCAAAGCGCGGTTTCTATTTGTATCTGTGACGTAATTTACTTCATTTAAACTTGTTACTTGTATTATTTTCCGTTTAGTTCTGACAACACTATTCCATAAAAGCGTTATGTATTTGATCTGATGATGAGTAACCGGAAACGAGCACGTCTGCTACACCGTGTTTCTGATTTACACGAGTCAACAACTGTATAGAAAGTTATACTTATAGAACCGATGGTTACATAAACTCTAGAGTGAAGGTAACTTCGAGCAAAAGAAGACAGAAGTTTTATTCCCTAAAAAATCGCAATGCCACTGAGACTAGCAATCAGCTTTCACAATAGTTGAGCATACCTTGACTGCTTTTCATACTATAAGAATGTTGATACATCATTTTCGCAGTTTTTTGAAGCGCTTGTAACCAGACGGCCGAAGCCACATTCGAGTTTTCAGGAATATTTCCTTATGAACTTCATCCTGCTTCAAACTTTGCAACCTGTTGTTTTTGTGTCCTCATATTTTGATAGACGAAACACTTCATGAAGCACTTCGTATTGAGCTAGTAAGAAATGGTGCATCTATTACCCTTCCTTCATCAACTACTTTGCCCAACTCCTACATCTATAACGGTAATGTATATGGTGATTGAGATTACTTACATGTTCATTGGCGTGGAATAAACATAGTTTTGGGTATCTTTGTAACCTAGGGAGATAATTCGGTATGAAATCTACCGGTGGACATGTTATTTTACTGGCAACTTGGGTCACCGTGTTTCGGTGACAGTTTCACTGATTCTTCTTACACAAATGAAATGAAGTTTAATAACACTTGCTTTTGTGACACTAAGCAACGGATTTGTCTTGACCTCGAGTGAACTAGCCAAATATAATAGGATTCCACCCCATATGTACAACATGATTACCATGGCGAGATGGATCTCAGGTTTATACATCGTATGAAACTGAGGAAAGATATGTAACGTTTCTAATAACCCTTATGAGTTCATTAGATGTAAAAAGTGTTTTGGAAAACAGTCTGTTTTAGTTATTCATTATCAAGCCAGTTACATAACGTTTTATATCAACACGTTTGTCAAGCGAGCAAAATCACGAGCAATTTGTCACACAAACAAGTCAAGCGGTCTTGAGTTGGAGAGCAGCTGGATGACTAAATTGACCTTCAGAGATGTCAAATGAGTAACTGGAAGCCATGGGAACCATACGCCTGAACACATTTCTTTTGAGCCTACAAATGTGAGTAGCACATCCTAATTCCAATAACTTCCACGACGGTCAGAATACGAAATTTGACTCCTTTGAAATGACGACTGGATAGGTGACGAATAGGCTGGAAGGCAATTTCTGATGAGACTTGGTGCCCTGAGTCAACTGAGTGCACAAAATTTGCACTCGAAATTGATTTCACCTTGCATTTAACCAGTCAGATGGGATGGTGTCCACGTATCCTCGGAAAAAAGCACTTGGTTGTAAGGCCGACGTGACCCGTTCCACAACAGCATGTGAAAGAGATCACATATTTAAGCAACACACCCATGAATTGTACATGAATTACCAGGTTGGATCTGAAGGAGATTTCCAGGTGTGTCTCATCATACGTCTTTTCAGTGGCGCTATTTATTCTACGAGTCAACGGTTTAGCCAATGCCTCGCCTTTGTTAATCAATGTCATGTAAACCAAATTATTTCTCATAGATTTAAGTTTAATTTTCAGCGCTCTAAGTTCCATGTGCCTGTCAATAAAGTTTTGCAGGTAGGCGTTCTCTGCAAACGTTTGCCGTAAAAATACCCTTTCTGCTTCATTTGTGCCATCCGTATATACTTTCGTAGCTCTGTGTCAAGCTACGAACCAGTTTTCTTTTCTACCTAGGAGATATAAAATATTATGTAACTGGCCCAATAGTGAAAGATATTCAAGTTGTGGTTATTAAAAAGAAGATCAACATTTCATGTTGTTCATGTGGTCGGTATTAATGATCTACTCAATCCAGTTTAGAATGTGACGAAATGTCAAGCCCTGGCTGCCAAATTCGAAAAAGGGATTGAATCAAATTTAACATATCAACTGGTAGAGATTCACCCATGGACAGATAATGAAGTGTAAAATTTGGCTACTTTTAAGGATTTCCAGTTCAACATTTGTTTCTATTCACTGCTTCTAAGCGTTTTGATTCGTGTATGGCTAGCAACCAGCTGTGATGCAAAAAATGGGTTTCTGATCAATGATGAATTGTTAGGGGTTAGAACAGTTCTTGAGAGCCTATAAGAGACAAGAATGGACGATTAGAGCTTTATGGAACACCGGCGTTTATGCCTACGAGAACAGTAAGCAATTAAGTCTAGGTGAACCAGATAAGGTATGTCATTCGATAAACACCAATTTACAGACTAAGTTTTTGCGTCAACTCCGTATATACATAGCAGCTGGTTAAGTTTTCTGTCAAATTATATTAAATAATTTATGGAAAACCAACTCAATGTTTCAAGATGACATGAGACAGACTTTATTGAATAGACGCTAACGGGATCACGGATCAAATTGTCAGTAAGGCAGTTTATCGCTTTCTAGGTGATGTGAAGTATGTTTACAGATAAAATTTCCCTGGCTTATTTGTGAAGTTTGTAGGTTTTTACTCAAAAGAATTCGTGTTAACTTCCAGGAAAGTAGGTTAGAGATGAGGTTCGCAACAAACTAAACAAGCGTCTTTGGTGGATGCAAATCGAAGTTTATACCATTTAATGGCAAGAGAGCTGTATTCTGAAACACGTCTTATTCACCTGCGAGATATCGGGAAACTTGTTTGATTGCGCGGTCCGTCGGAAATCCCCTGTCCTTATTTGTACAACACCAGTAGTTACTGTTGATTGGGACTATACCTTTCTTTGTAGGCGATCATTTCGACAAGGTTGTTGGTTTCAAGAATTGACGCTTTCCTACAGTCATTTTCTAACGCCGAATTGTGTTTCTGCTATTCTTAGTGTGACAATTCTAAACAAACTCACTTGCGCTTAGTCACTGTTATAACGTGCTGCACGGGTCTTCTTAAGTAGTTACAGACACATATCGTGCCAGGTGGTAAGCTATTAGTGTGTTCTGTCATTCGGAAAAGTCATAAATCTTATGAGTCCTATATTTTGGCTTGTCCGCTTGAACCTAGTACATCCTTTTCCATTTCAGGTTATCACACGACCTACTGTAACCTAAAGGTGACCACTGAAAAAGTTGCTAATTCATTCCGTTTTGTGGTGTTAAACTTGGGACATCTTGTGTCACACATAATAGATTGTCTCAGACTATTGGGGCAGTAGAATGTATCACGAAAAATCTTACTTTAACAGATACAACACTGCTTTGTAAATTGTTATTCATAAGTAAATGGGTGAGTCACACAATAATAGATTGTGAGTCGAATGCCATCATGGGAATCACACACTTTTCGACGGTGTGTATCACAAGCAGGGGTTACCATGTAAAAGTCTGTTGGTTTCTGAGTGTCGTTTTAAATGAAGCAGTCAGGACTATAAGTATAAATGGACCTATTTCGAAAAGGGTTGCCCCTGTCATATATCAGGTACACAAATGTTTCCCGATTAGGTGCAAAAATGGCAATCACACCGGGTTGTATTTTCGTTTTGTGTGCTGTGATTGAAAATCGATAATCAATACTCGATTTTATACAATGTAAATCCAATTGCACATTTCAGTGACATTTTACGTTGAATCAATTCCACTGGCATTTTAGACAATATTTTCAATTTGTGACCGACTGTTCCACCTGACGCATCGGAACAGTTTGGCTGAAGGCGGTCTGGTTGACAGTAAAATGTCCGACAAACGTTCAGTCTCTGATGAGCTCTGGTTTGCTAATAGGGACAAGCGATCGGATTTAGAAATCTTCTACCCCGAGGAAATTGCTTTATTGAAGCCAAACATCAATAATGAATGTTCCTTCACATCAGAAGTGATAATTTCCTCCCTGAACAATGTAATGTTTTCTGTCTAAATCAATAACGGGTTTTACAACCCTGTAATTCGAAAACGCGAACTGCTTTTACGAATCGATATCCATTAGCGATATGTAGTTTCGAAGACTGTTTATGGTTTTTCTCTCCAAATTGTAAAAGTGTGCTTAATGGGCTCATAGGAAGCATTTTGGATAATGTTTTTACGGTTTGGTGCTGTGTGAATAAACTTATGGTAAAACAGATTTACTATACCTCTTAGTGCTGAACACGTTACACAACTGGGTAAACAAAAGCCTTGCGTGGGTATCAAAGAAAGGTGACTTGCTGGTTATTTCCTCGTGAACACAAGTGTATGGATAAAAGTTGTCACACGGAGATGAAAACTGAGGGCCGTTGTTTTCAGATAGAGAGTACACAAACCTGTACAAAGGTTTCTAACCAGTTACAACTTCTGCAGAAATAACAAACAGTCAGCATAGTCAGCGAGGAGGCAGGTTTGTCAACACAAATTTGTGGTTATTGGTGAATAGTAGGGGATTCTGATTTTCATATAGATTGAACATCACCTACAATTGATCGCAACTGTCGTATTCCCGTAGACTTCCCAGTCGACCTCTTTCGAAAAGAAGCACTGGACTCGAGTTTCGCTCTCATTAGAGCTCGTCAGTAGTGTATATCCTCGCCACTGCCGGGATTAGAACTCCGGCCACGTTGTTCATGAGGCAACCGTGCTAACCACTGCGCATTGATCTCACATTAGGTACGACCGGCTATCCTTGATGCGACAGCCTTGTAGACTTATCAATAAACACAGAGAAGTCGCGACGGTTATGCAATGTGACGTATATAACGTGAGATTCAAGGATTCCAAGTAGTTGATAGACTGGCTACAATCGTACTTGCCTGTTCATCTGACCGAATGTGACACAACTGTAATATGGGAAATAGTAAACATGTTAACACGATCTATAACTACTGATTTCTTACTGAGGGTTATGTTTTTACTATATACACGAATCGGTCAACTGAAGTTGGCTAATGAGAGAGATTTTGAGAAGCCGTTGTTTAAAAATGGTTTGTTTGCTTGTTACCTTCCACTCTGCAAATTTTGAGGTTGTCTGTGTGAAGCGAATTGTGATTATACAGCGCAGCTGTAGGTGGACAAAAGTAGATTTAGCTGCTGCAAATTCAATTTTAAGCGTTCATATATCTTTTGTGTCCTTCTTTCTTGGTTAATCCTTGATGAATGCGCTTGACTGCAGTGTGCTGTTCCACTGTCATGGTGTTCCTACCCATGGGACTCAAACATGACAGCCGTGGGCCAGGTTACTCTGTTGTCTCGATTGTTCCTGTCTATGTTTAGACAGCCTGACATAAAAGTGTGATCTACATATCACCTGGTGGACACCATGGTGGCAGAAAATTAGTGACATGAAATCAGAAAGTTAAACTGGGAATTAATTAACTTCGGTTGACGCAACGGTAATATGTGCACAAACGTCTTTTCTGGTTGGACGTACACATAAATTTGCAAAACATGTTGTTAGTGTGCGTGTTATGCAGTAGTTTCAAGGCGTCCATTTTTCACTTCGAAACCGTTTGACCGAGACTTTCAATATGGAGCTTCGTGCAGAAAGATGAAACCTTTCTGGTTCAGGTAGTCAGTTTGACCGGCTTTGTAATCCACATTCTACTTAAAGTGACCCTCATTGTAATGCAAATACTTGCTTTTATATGCATAATTTTCTAATATTCTGCATGGAATATTCCCCAAGTCAAATAGCACGACATTTTTTGAGTTGTGTTAGACAGCAAATTATCAAATGATATACTTAGTGCTTTAGTTATGCCTATGGTTGGATAAGGCAGACCAACGTTTTTGATCAACAGCACACGACGTCAGGCGGATTGTTGATGTGGCAAGCCACTGGAATATCTCGAATGGACGTTCATGGAATTTATATTGAGCTTTAGCTGGGCCGTGCAAATCACGGAAACATGACGCTGAGGTCACTTTGACAGAATGTTTTGTTCATGCCAAAAGTGTAACATCTAGCTTTGGAATGCATAACTGAACGGGTTATTCACATCCCTGATTAATAGCTTTGATGGTAAATTTTCCAACGTTCCTTCAAGATCTCTCTGAAACATACCATCAAGACAAATTTGTTTTTGTTCAATAATATATGTCATCAGAAATGTGATTACTATTCTGTCCCTTTGACAACAAAGAAATTTAACGCCCAGCGTGTGGAATAATGCACCCATAGTGAAATCATCGTGAATTAATTAACCACTAGGGCGGACCTTATAATGCTGCATCTTTCTTAGTTGCCTGACATATTCCAATAGAAGAGGGCATTTTTGTCCACTAAAACAATAACTAATATGAGTACTGAAAAGAAGACTTACAATTCTTTTGACATTGGGACAGACCATTTGATTGTATTCAACAGTGTGCCTGCTCAGAGGTGCGAGTTACAAAGGTGGAGCTAAGCATATCAATTGGTTGCACAGGCCGGTTTTTGGTGTTTGCATACGACTAGTACTGTTTGATGTGCACAGTTGGTGGCATCGGTTCCAGATTATCTCCTCATAGTGGTCGAACTCAAAAGACTCTTCCGTATAACTTTTACCAAGAGTGACTTGTATCGTAACGTATGTGGGTCTATTCAGACACCCTTACCCCGTGTAAAGCCAAATGACCAAAACCAACATGCATGTAGATTAAGATTTTTGTGGTCAACAAAGTGACAAGCCAGTTAGGAAATAAAATCTCTAGGAAACAAAGACAAGAGAGGCTTTAATTTTAGGGCCTAAAATAGGAGGAAATTTCAAGAAGTGATTCACGAATTAATGGCTTCTATGTAAGAATAGGAGGAAAACGGAAAATTAGATTTGGACTGAGAAAGCAAAAAAATTCCTAAGCATACAGTGCACCAAGAAAAGACAATGATTTGAAAAGGAAAGCAGGTGATTTACCAAACAACTCAAACAAAAACAAACAAATAAAGTATATATGTAGTAACTTAATTGAGTGTAACGTACTTGCTGCCACTTTGTTGGCGAGTTGATGTGAGGACGTTGATGACTTACCAGTTTTCAACAGCCAGATAATTCGCCATCGTATTTATTCCCAAAGCGATCAATGGCACATATAGTTCATTTTCATAGAGGATATGCGAATTTTCTTCCAAAGTATTGACTTACGTGAGCTGTGTCCATGAAATAATCGTTAAGGATTTGAACTCGATTATATTCGGCAATATATCGAAATTAGCGCGCAAATTAGAAAGTGTACTCATGTCAGGCGCCTGTGACCTCAAGGCGTACATTATTTAATTGGACACAAACCCATAGTATCGAAGAGGGCGAACCGAATGATTGGTCCACATGGTGAGTAAAACTATGAGACAAGAATAGAACTTATCTATTCTTGCTTCTCAGTAGACAACAACTTGACGTAATTATGAAAAGGAATGGATGGTTCTTACGCATGTGTAAATGTGACGAAGCATGTGGCGGACTAGTCTCCAGATGGCAAAAATTAAAAACTCCGGCGTCCAAGTGTTTTATCAGAACGGGATGAGCCCCATAACATCCGACTACCTTCCACCAGACTCCAAAACGAGAACGCTTGAACCGAAAACGCTTTGACAGAGACTCTGCAGCGAACACCACAGGAGACTTCCTCATATGTACATAGGTGTTGAATTCAGTGATCGTACTGAATGGTTGCGAATTTCATCAAGGCTTTATGAGGAGTAAAAATCAAAACTGGGTTTAATTCCAAATACAACAGCTTATATTGACACACTGGATCATTCCCATTTGAAATTCTGTGATGTTGAGATCGAGGAACTTCTAACTTTGAATAAGACAACGTAATGGTTGGTTGCATCCATTCTGGATTAGTCCGCCACGAGTGTTTTAGTAGGCTGAATGAATGGATCAAAAATCGCTTTAAGCGACTCGTAGAACTGCTTGTGTTGTTTGCGATGGGCGTAGGTCTGCATCTGCTCATCTTCCTTCCCCCAGCAGTCGTCCATAATTCCGCGAACACTTCCGGCCAGTTAACGGCGAATACTTGGGAATATCGCTCATTTTACTTCACTCTCGGGATCAATTATGGGAGTGACAAACGCTGCATCATTCTGCCATACCAAATTGGAGATAGCCGCGTTGTTATCATCGAATCAGTCCGGACGTGTCTGGCGCTTGATACCCATCCTCTTGGTGACTGCTGCCATGATCTGTTTCTTTAACTTTTGTCACATACCCTCTAGGGTAGTAGATATAAGAGCACCTTACAGACGAGCGGGAACTACACTTTAAAAAGTAGTCCTAGTCTCAGAGTTCTCCGATCACTCGACATCCAACTCCTGCCGTTGTCTAGATAATCTACAATAAACAGGCCTGCAAAGATGGATAACAAATATTGTTCGGACAAGTCCATGGTCGGTGCTACAATCAAATCTGCGCATCACGCACATGATACGCACTTCACGCATTGCTGCACAATCCCATAATCAAATAAATGGTTGTGGCCGCTTCGTGACTGGGTCCACTCCGTGATGCTGCCCGTATCCAGCTTGAATCGGTCTTTGTGATATCTAGCTCGTGAGTAGCACAGAGGTAAAGCAGACGATCACCGTTCTCGTTCACTCAACCAATGCCTTATGGTCCGAGGACTTCCAACCAGGCTACTGAGTCACGCCCAACTCGAGCGTTCATTCACCCAGGACAAACAGTCGCTCGTTCACCGGTGCCGACCGGATCGTGGTGGGCAGCTGATCATAGAACTTTCTGTGTCATCAATGTGACACATAGTTTGACTATAAACACTAATAGATGTGACGGAGTCGCAAGCGCATGGACAGCATTCGAGGGCTGATGCCGTCCGGTTCGTCTATCATTAAGGCACTGGTGCAGTCAGCTACTGCAAAACAGACACCATGTTTCCAAACACATTCCACCGGGAGGTCTTTTAAATACCTTGTGTCCCAAGCACCAAATTCACGGTGCTTACTTTGGTCTGCAAGCGTCGTTTAACCTAAGGCTATTACGTCGGTGTCATAGCTGTTCAAGTCCATGGCGATCAATGTGGTTCGGCGTTCTGACCATCCTGTGGTGCTGCATCGATCCAGCAACATGTACACGTTCAATGTCCCAACACAGAGCGTCTTGTGTTTCCAAGCCTGTCTTAGGTTTATTGTCATGTTACTGAGACTCCAGGAGCATTGTCTGCTGTAGGATTCGTGCTGGTGGCGTCATTATGTAAATGATAATTTGGGAAAGTTGGAGGTTTGGCATTAGCCCATTTTCGTCTCTCCATTTTGCTGGAAACATCAGACAAGGTGATCTGCGCGAAGGTCGATGCAGTATGGTATTTGGTTTATGCTGTGTTATGATGGTTACCTTGAGCTCTGGATACTGCCAGGACGCCCAGACTAAGACAGGAGAGTGTTTGGAGCTTTCAACCGAAGCCTTGGACTCAAAAGTCTACGCGGCAGAGCAGCGGGCGACCAACACACACACACACACACACACACATACACACACAAAACGTAACAATAGCGATCACCAACAGCAGCCAAACTGTAACAGCTACGCATAGTCTCGATAACCACACATCCGTAAACCCGTCAACACACTTGCAGAGACAAACAAGTCACGCACAAAAAACCGGACCAGGCAAGAACAAACATCAAGCCGAAGCAAACCACATCACACTGGCGCCATCCACAATGTGTTTTTTCTTGGTTGCTCCTTTTTGACCACCCTGACACGGTTGAATCTGCGAGGACCGATGTTCTAGTCAACATAGCCTGCAGGATCGAAACAGCCCACAAGCCTGTACACCACGCCAAGGTTGCAGAATACGTCAGTAGTCAACGTAATATCATACACGATTCACACATTCAAAGTAGAACCATATTTCATGGGTAGAAATTTTGGCAGTGATGAGCCCCGAGTCCGCAAATGAACCCAGTTAAGGCTTTCTGGGGGTCTACGTGATCTACCTGAACGCTAGAGCTCTAAGCTCACCAGTCCAACTGAAGATAGCCATGAAAAAGTAAGTGAACGATGCAGCCCGTGCATTATGTTCCACAGGATGAAGGATAGTGTTGAAAAAAGTACCTAAAACATGTAGGCTGAACGTATACTTTTCTCACGAACTTTCTTGATGTAGTGAGAAATAAACAGCGTATGGTAGTTTCAGGACGATTTAGGGCTGTTAGGTTCAAGAATCACAGTCTTAAACGGAATAAATAGTCTTTCTCCTTCCCCATATGTTAGCTGGATTGTGTGGATTGTAGGAGGTTTAATTCAATGTCTGCTTAGTAAAAGCCGCCACCCAGAGTTCCTCTGTTACTAAGACACTCAAGTGCTTATTCTTATAACGGCATGTAGTGTCTTTGCACAGTAAATGTTGTATCTTTGATGGCGATATGCCATTTCATTTTGTTAAAAGGTTTACTCTGGGATACTCAGTTAGCATTTAGTGCATTCTAATTTCTCTCTTAAGTCACACACGTGACCGTCGGATTGAAACGATAGATAGTTCAAATGAGTAAATACGATTAGTTTTTCTGACCGGATAGACCTTATACTAGGAACATCAGAAAAACTGACAGCGTTGAAGAGATTTGACAAATTTCGCAAGCATTCTTCGTGGTTTTATCCGTTTTAGAATTTAAAATGCTTCCACGCCTCCATTTTAATTAACAATTTCACGGTTCCTCAATTTTTCCGCTTTCTTGATAGCTTCATAAATCTAATATGAGATTCAAGTGAATAATAAATTCATAAAAATGGTGACAAAAGAAAGCATTCAGTATCTACTTGCATATTTTGGTTAAAATCTTGAAGAAATTTTCTCCTGGTGATTTGGTTTTCGACACTACCGAATTAATTGTCCTTCCGGAACATGTGAACGTTGCCAGTTTTCTATCTGAACAACAACAACTCATTAATCATTCCTAATTCCGTGATAAGCTTTCGACTTGTCCCGTTTGATAAGGATGCTCATTTCATACGTTTTGCACGTCCAGTTAATCGCTTTCGGTTATTTCTTCAATCTATTTGCATCATCAGTTGTTGCCTCTAAATATTGCTTGCACAAAATGTTTACCCGGTGTGTATGTGACTACGCTGTTAATTCAACTCAAGGTTGAGAAAGAAATACTCGCTTGTTTGGTCATTGATGACAGCGTGTTGTTTATCTGCCTAGTGAACAAAAGAAAAGCAATCCATCATGGCAGCCTGGCAGTAAAATGTATCGTATCTCAAGAATTAGATTGAACTCAGGCAGTCCGGTTGCCAAACACTTAATTCCTCAATGCATTGTATGTTTCATACTGCTTTTTAAAACTTTGTTTTCACTCTACTTTTTGTCTGAATTTTAGAAAGCAGGCTAAACATTGATACTTATAAAATTCAAAGCTGTCTAAAGTGAACGGCTCGTCCTTCGTGCTAATCACAGTTTACAGTCGGAAGATTTCATAACATCGATTTATCATTCCATTTAAAGAGTCCCACTGTAGCAAACAGTTAACTATTTCATTGAACTAAATGTAGTTCAATAAACAGCTTCAAGATAGTTTAAATTCAGAAGTGATAAAGTGCATTCTGCTCTTGATAACGGGTCACGTGACGATTGTCTTCCTGTGATTCTCGATATAACAACCAGCTCATTATCTCTTTGATATGATGGAACTAGTTGACACTTTCTGCACATCTAGAAGCTTAATGATACAAGTTAATTGTGGAAACTGGCCGGATCATAGTTGTATAACCACTAACTATATCACCTAACATCATTTGATTTGCTTCAACTTATGGTCTGGTTTCAGTCTACTTCTGGACACCACTCTAAACATTGGAATAAAAGATAACATTCATGTAAACGGCCTAAAGCGCCAGGCAATGGAATTGTGCACATTTGGTGGCGACCGTTTCGTCCACCAGTGTGACAACAAATTACTTGGAAGTCTGTATACATACTGTCTCGAAAGGAGGTGGAACATGAGTGGAACATGCATTGCAAGACAGTACCGTCAATCACACTTTGTAAGTCTTCATAGGCATGTTATCATATCCTAGTTAGATGTGAGAACTCTTGGACCACATTTTGAAGTACTTTGCCCAGCTGATAGTACAAGTCCCACATAAAGGCAGGTGATTCTTGACACTAGTTGGTAGGCAGCCTAATTTTATATACTGGTTAATATGCTAGTTACTTTGACGGGTTAACTGTCCTTTCATGACCATTCATCAATCTACAACTTCGAATTTGTTCGGTGGTGTTGTGACTGGATTTATGGCCTTCGAG
>LUCH01000706.1:94158-109022 GCA_013368495.1 Paragonimus heterotremus | reverse complement strand
AGCCGTCAATGAAACAGCGGATGACAGCACGACGAATAATGATAATGAACGACAGAGTACGGAGTATACGCGATCAGTTAGTATCTTCCCATCTAACCCATCCATCTGAGGCTACTGCATGAACATAAGGAAAAGAATGGTATTCGAACAGAGCTTCTTTATGTCGTTCAGCCCGAAGACCATATGGTCAGAAACCCGTTCGTATTTATGGGGTTTGCAACTAACAATGAAGCAAAGTCGAAAAGAATGGACCGGACGAAGGTCCAGTCTAGGAATATAGTAGTCAGGATAATATCACCAGCTGTCACGACGGCCAAGGACGGTCGTGGAGACCGGAGAAGTACACGACTATAGTAGTGGTGAAAATCGCTAACAGTGTACTTGGTTTGTCTTACTGCTATACACTATTTTCGGGGAACTGGCGACTTCCGTGACAGGTAGCTCTACGCCAACCGTCTTGGTTACTCTGAAACTGAACCGAATAATCTGGTTAACAGTGTATCGCGAAAGTTTGATAAATGGCTTGATCGGTTACTCATATTAAATTACGAAGTGAACCTTTGGTTCACGGAAACAGTACCGATTATAGATATGTCTTCTGTTTTTAGTCTCAATTCCAAACCTGGTACTCTACTTATTAGTAATACGGTTTTAAGTTAACAGACTTAACAGTCGGAAGGTCGAAGCTGATATCACGTCATTCCGAAGGAGACAAGAGTTTGATTCTATCCAGCGTGCGAGAACCGCTGTCTTATCTCTGTTAACATAAGGTACCAATATTTTCAGTAATACACGGAATATAAAATGTTTGGAAACCGCATGCTTTTACTATAGATCTCAGAATGCAGTATCTCATGTATATGATCATTCCATATTTCCACAGGAACGACCAACTGACATTCATGATCATATCGTTCTTTAAATCATAGGTTATGGTCTGCATGATAGAGGGCAAATGACGAACTGTTAAATTATTTTTCTTCTCCGGATCATGTCGAAAAGACTCCACCGACTTTGAAGGAGAACGTCTGCACATACGGAAGAACAGTTGTCTGTCTAAGAGTGAAATACTCTGTGGAAGAAAGCCAAATATCCTGTGCACCACCTTAGCAATGCATGTGTGTGGAAAGGTTCAGAAGCCATAATGAAAGTATTCAAGGCGTCTAAAATTCAATTTCCGTAACACCCTGACCTTTCAGCCGTCCATCAGGCCCATCGGGTTTGAGGAATAACCAACAATGTGCCGTTCCTATACGATCATACTTTGTTGAAGTAGCAAATTCAGGTACAACGAACGTGTGTCTTGGGTTAACTTGTTTACAGAGTTTTACTAGCACATACATTCATAGACAGACACACATTCTTTACGCAGCCAGTAAGCTGTCTACACTCGCTTACATCTTGTTTGTCGCCTCAACCAGTTGTACTTGTCTAGTCAGTCGGGTTAGCAACAAGGCCAACCGACTAGTGCTGAACACACATTCAGTATTGTCTCGTTTACGATATGTTCGAGTAACATCCTATACATCGAAAAACAAAACATGCAGTTGACGGCCAGTTTAAGCACAGAAAACGTAAGCATGGGGAGAATGTAACAGTACACAATTACTCTTTGAGGCGGTTCTCGTGACCTTTTGCATGATCCTGTGTACCACTTCATTTCAGCACTGCCAGAACTGAAGATGTAAATCATACAAAGATGGTCCAGTCTAACTGAGCAATTGGGAAATAGTGTCATGAATGATATCCACGCGACAGTTGCTGCAAGTAGTTTCTTTCAGTTGTTACTGCGTTCACGTCAGTCCTCATCCCATTCATAAAAATAGTTCAGTCCCATTTTCGACAGGAAACATCGTTTTCTTTGTCAGGCCTTGCTGGAATCAACATACATATTTCGTGAACACTACTCAGGTGGCTTTGTTCGGCCGTTTCAGTGCGCTTATTAAGATACACACTAATGCTGAACAGTTTTGTCTCATAATCAACACTGTCGGAGTTGAGCTGTTTATCCTGACAACGATATACAAATCGGACTATCACTTAAAGGGGTAAACTTTCCAATTTCTCACGTCGGAAAAGGCCAAAATCACTATTTGTCAAGGTGACTTTGGATACTGAACAAGTGTTAGATTATGGCGTTTGACTTCATGTCAGCAATTGCTGAATCACAATACCAGAATGATTAGCTGAAACAGTTTGTAAGTAGTTTTTATCTATATCTGACTTGATATCTACAATCACGAGCTCCATGATTAGGTGTTCTCAGTTAATTGGTGATACACTTTCACTGTCAGGTCAAACAAATTTTGTGTTAATCCTACAACAGTAATAGAAGTAGTAGCACAAATGACGTTTTATTTGATGACCTGCTCATTAACGCTTGCTATTCTTGTGAGAGGACCTGTCATTTGTTCAGTATTGCTAACTACGCAGCGTCTCACATTTGACAGACAGCCAGTTTTTCACATTCACCTTTTTACATATCTGTTGCTTATTTTTGGTGTCACCGTTTGTTCTACTCCTGAACGGAGATGTGTTTATTGCTCTTTAAAACAAACGATATAGTAATAGTAGTAGTTGAAATAATTTTCTCTTGCCTTTATTTTGATAGAGGTTTATGTTTATGCATGTGCAACATACTCGTCGTTTTGTGCGCTCATTAACCCAATGCACTCAACGACTGAGCTAACTGCCCACACGTCTTGTTGTGCAGAATGCATGCGTCGAATCAGTAGACAACTTTATTCGTTGGTGATGCTTTCTGTTGCAGATGCTGGTGGAGTTTTTCAAAGTGAACTGGCTGGCACACTAAATTAGTGTTCCTTACGAGTTATACAGTACAATAGGGGTTGTCCCATCAGTAATTTCCTCCTGAGTTCGTGATGCTTTAGGCTAAATGTGCGTCGGTTTCATGAAATTTTGCGTTGTTCTGAGGGGATATAATATGAGAGTCAGGTCGTCCCTGAAAGGGCAAGCATACAAAAAGCAGAGTATGCATTCTTCGATGTAATACATGGTATTCGAGAAGCACGCGTTCAGCACACATTGAACTCCTCATGGTTAGTTGGCTCACTGAGTTTCGTTAACACAAAAATTGAAACCTATCATTTGCAGTTCAGTGTACGGTGATAATCCATTTATGTTACATCTAATGACTAAGTTGTGCAGCCGACTGAATGATTGAAAAATTGAATGTGCACAAAAGTCAGGTCAAATATGGAATAACGCAAGGTCAGTAAGGTCAAATGTGGGCAAATATTTGCATGAATCTGAATCGGACTGAACAAATCAAAGTGACCCGTTTGAACACGATTGCAAACCGGGTTTGTTTTAATTCACTGTCCGTTGTTTAACTGCTTACGTAGGACGAACGTTTCTCACGACAGCCATGATAAAACTTGAGTGTTCACGATAGATGAAAGCTGAGATTGACTTGAATGGTCAATCCTGGACCTGCTCATAGGTAATGCTACTCTGTTTTTCGTATTCGGAGAAGTACCCGGAACAATATTAACAGAGGAGTTACATTATCTTGCACTCAATCCTGTTGAATGTGAGCAAGTAGCTTGATTATGCAGGAAGTCGAATTACCCCTGTTTGCTTCACCTCGTCCACCATAGTCATCCTCTACAACAGATGTAACACGGTCGCTTAAAGACGAATGTCAACAACCGATGTATTCCCTGTATCTACAAGGTCTGAGTTGAGATATTATTCAGCTGTGAAACAATGACACACTCAACCCACTGTAGTCGTAGCTGCGCATGGCTCATTGACAT
Organism: Paragonimus heterotremus; assembly: GCA_013368495.1. Lineage (NCBI taxonomy): Eukaryota > Metazoa > Platyhelminthes > Trematoda > Plagiorchiida > Troglotrematidae > Paragonimus > Paragonimus heterotremus. The sequence goes on along the minus strand of LUCH01000706.1, from coordinate 105,243 downwards.
TTCATGCTAAACTGCAGTGTCAAGGACCGGAGAGACTTACATTCAAAGTAAAGGAGCGTTTTTGCAACCGACATAAACGGAGCAGTGTGAATACGGGTTGCTAATTGTGCTGCTCTTTTACCAGCTAGGGTGCAGTATCCATGCACGAATTCTCAGTCCCATGATTCAAATAGACTACAGAAGCTATTAATTTGATTGTCATCCTTTATTTAGTCTGACTTAACTGGTTAAGCTTTACAATCCGACGTGGAGAAAACTAACTACAATCGTGTTTCATGGGTGAAAATTTCATTCCCAAAGGCCTATTACATAATCACTGTTGGCTTGTCTAGTTGGATCAAAGCCGTTGGTTTAATGTTCAGTCTAATGCAGTTGATAGAAACATGAAAGAACGCTGTTGATTTTAAAGAAAACGCACGTGTTTTGTTTTCCGAAAGAAAAGAGTTCTCAGTAGTGAAATTCTGGCCTATCTACTGACATTTCCTCAGAAGCATTGATTTGGTTTAGATCACTAGTTGATTAGACCATTTCCTTCGAGAGTACGGGTTTTTCGTACAATCATTTCGTCTTTACTGGGTAGTTTCTAGACAGCGGTTGACGTCTTTAGTCATTTTCAGTAACCTAACCTTTGGTGTTCTTAGCGGCCTCGAACTTAGTACTCCATTCGACCGGTGTAAACTGATCACTAAGACTACTCTGGTGGCCCACTGAGCGGTTTACATTACTACCAAGAGTCAGCCAAGCTTGTCCAACTCGAAAACCTACCGGTGCGTGTTTGCCCACATTCTGTGCGAGCGTAATATTTAGTGTACACGCTTGGTATATTTGACATACAGCATAAATCAAATGCAGTATATAGGCGCTTTTGTTCTATGTGCTCCCTGTGAATAGACAGTGATGATGAAGACGATGAGAAGCAACGATCAAACAATAACCACAGATTAAAATCTTGCAACCGTTTGGTCGTTTTTAATGCTGCTATCTTGCAAACAAGATGACAACATAACCAATGAATGCACCGTTGTGTATGTCAGTCACTATTTTAGTTATCTTGATAATCTGGAATGGGACGGCGTCAGTATATTATGTTAGCAGGTTATCAGAATCCTTAATTTGCAATCAAGTGTTTCCTTTGATTATTTAAAGCATCCCTCCATAAGGTAACTTGTAATAACTAGTGTGTTCACTGGCCACAACTAACCGGGAATACACGACCAACAATGTAGTTCATCAGGTAGGGAACTTCAATGAATGACAACAACAACGAAACCGGTCGTGTGTCTTCGGCGAATGTTGACAAGTAAACATACAGTGCTTACGCTACCGTATTTCAGCTTGAGGTAGACTGAGTTTCTGTACAGTTCTAGTTAACACTGAATGAGCACTGGTTTACGAACTTCACTGAGTGACATCAACGGCACAATTAACTTGCAAACTAGTTGTTAAATACACAGGTTTCTGTTAGTTCAATCGAGTTGGTCAAGCCAAAGCTAGACCAATACTTTCTGTGTAGAATTCATTCAACAAACGTTTAAGTGTCATTTAGTGTGCAGAATCACTCTGGCGAACACTATTTTGCAAGTTGACGACAGGTGTTCTTTGGAATTTGGTATGTGTCAACCACACCCCATACTACTCATCAGTATTTAAAAAAGCACTCATTTCAAACATGATTACTGGATGTTTATAGTTCCACAGTTGCGAGTACACTTAGTATATCGTAGATCGTAGTTTGAGGTTCACCTCTTTTACCATCCGTACTAGTTTGGCGACAACGACACCGATTATACCTCCCTTTGGTATAATTCATTCCACAAGCCACTTGTTGATCAACGCCTAGTTGTGCAATAGGCGATCACCGGATTGTTGTTTCCCTTGGTTGGCTGCCAACCAAGACTGATGAGTTGAACTTACATCTACAATTGCGAAATACACACCTGTAAACAGAGAAGTTACTATTAGTTGAAATATGTTAAGTGGATGATTACACAACAAAATAATTACTTCTGACCCATTCACCATCATTCTAGTTTGTTTTGAGCATATAGGTGAAGGGTGGTTACACGGTAATTTTGATGATACTGGTTTTATCGATTCTTCTTCCCAACGCACTCGTTGCTGAAGTTTGCGATTCGGGGATCCAAGCTCTATCTCATTGTAAAGCTGTTGGGAAACAGTAAAAAGATTATTACGGTTTTGCCAGCTAGAAGGATACTTTCGCAAACACTTAAATGTCATTATATATATATATATATATATATATATATACGACTGACCAGCCGCACTACTTTTGAAATCAGGGTACTATAACAGTTGTTAGAAATGGCAAGCATGCAGATAGTGATTATTATCGTCTACATCACTGTATGCTGATCAAAAAGACAGTATACGTTTGACCCACGTCATCCACTAACCATTGCCAAGTTTCCTAGTTTCGTTCTCACAGTCGCTCGCAGATAGCTGTTCATTTCCCTAAATCATACAGTTAAAATTTTCACAAAACAATCGTATCTGTTCACGATTCGTGCGAAACGGTCCAAACTGATTGACACAATGGTTGCTGAGCATGAACGATATTGCCTGGACGAGCTGCCTGTCAGACAAGCCGAGGCACACACAATTCACATCCGTTCCACGTCTGATCTTTTACCATTCCATTTTTCGTTCCGACATTTTATGTACGTGTGTTACTTATGAACGGACCCCGTAAGAACACATTGTAAGATTGATTGTCAGATGGTGAATGTGTTTCGGTTGCATGCTGGCTAAGACTCGAAAGCTGAGGGAACAGTTGTTATCTGTCTCTCTTAGGTTTGATCAGAGCTTTCTCAGTTTGTCCAACGGCAGTTACTCTAGTCCACTATTCGGTTAAAAACTCTCAGGTTGGCCTGCAAGTCCAATTTCGGTAGGTTTCTTTTTACTTATCACTATGATGATTTTGTGAAGTACAGTGATATAAGTAACGAGTATTTCTTGGTCAAATTCAACCAGAGAAGCACTTCATTCTTCCAGCCATCTGCTCCGTGTTTTTGGCTAAGTTCGACGGCACTCCATGTCATATGAAGAATAGATGATTCATTCAGGTTATAAGTCATTTGCACGTTATTTCCTATCGCTTATCTGGGACTTATTTGAGTCTAAGAATTGTTGTAAATGCCGCGTTGATACTGTTCAGTTGGTTGGGTTTTCCAGTTGTTGTTTAAAAAATTTACAAGCAACGGATCAATGAACTGCTTCCAGTTACGTCTGAACCGGTGAGCATTCATTTGAGGCGGTAGTCTGCCCTACTTAGATTTTCGAAGGACTGCACCTAGAACCTTACATTGAAATACACACATGCTATTCAGTCGAACTATAAAGGTCGTCAACTTTCTGCCCATGAGCATTCCGACTACAGATCGAAATACGTTAGCACACTAAGAGTGTTACAGTTTGGAGGCTTGAATACCAGTTAGACCGAAAGTGTGTTCAATAGCTGTCACTTACTTCACAGTCACGCGATGGTTGCGATGACCACAAGAACGTCCATCGCATCGAAATCCGTTACCCGAAATGCTCAACAATACTATGATAAATGGTGGCTACTCATTATTAGAAGATTGGACGTAGAATGAACCTAATGAAAAGGAAACTGCTGCTCCATTGTTCATAAGTATCCTATACGTTTTTGCGCTGTAGCCGTTCTGAGTCTAAAACTTTAGAAACAAACTTTTATCTTAAATCGTCTTCCTTCGACTGGAAAGAGAGTTTTCTTAAGCCACAAACGGAGCTCTCGATAAGACGCTCAAAAGTTTTCCACTTCTGTGGATACCTGTAAAACAGGTGGTTCAACGCAATAAAATTAATACGTTAATTTTGACTGAGACGGATAAAATCAGGTTTATTGGACAGTGTTCGCAATCTGACCGGCGCATAACGATCGTGTTCGGAAGCTGAAAAGTTGCTTAACATTCTGAACGTTTTTTCTGATTTCGCCTCAAGGTTGGCGTCAACAGATCGCGTGCTTATGGTCTATCACCTGCTTCTAAAAGTCCTTTATAAAGTTTCGAGAAAAGCGCTCTGCCCAATACCTATAAATGTACAAAGACTATGTAAGAACACTTTGTAAATGTAAGAGCGACTGGGTACTTTATACAGGAATCACTTCCAGCTGCGACGAATTTGGATTAACTGTTGACCGGAGGGTTAACGTCACTGTGAGAAATAGGTCAATCAATAACAGTGTTATACTGTGGAATTAATTAAGACTGAAGATGCGGTACATAGTCTCGGAGACTGATGTGTAGCAACACACTTATTTTGTGACCGATTAAGTGGGTTTCAGAAGGAAAGAAAGCACGCCTGGTTACAACTTGGCTAGTCCATGTTACGGCCGTCTGTGACGGTCGGAAACCTTTTTTGAGGTAACCTGGAACGGAAGTCAGCGACTTCGTTATATTCTGTTGGTGACATAGATGATCGATTGTAAAAATCTCACTTTGTGTGAAATGCGCTGACGTGCGGTCATGTGGCCAGGGATCAGGTTTCCGGGGAACTGCAACATACGATCACGCTTCAAGTCTCAAGTGATGTTGATTTTGACTTGAAAAACTTACTGAGTACAAAGTTTAGGTTAATCAGCGCTGCGTTGAAACCACCAGCCGATTTGAATTTTACAGATTAAGGATGCGTTTGAAGCCTACAGGCATCTAACGTTGTGTTGGATAACATTAAACTGGAACGAGGAAAAGGACATAGAGAAAAGGAAAAAACAAATTGTTTGCTACCAGAAATAGAGGTGAGCACGAGGACATTATAGTAAAGCGAGGTTAACTTTGAGAACAGAAAGAAAACTCTAACTCTGACGCGGTGATCACGCATGAAACAGGCTCACAAAAACTGGTAATGACCTTTCAGCACGGAGGTCAGAGATCGTGTACCATTGCAGGTTTACCCGGGTCTCCAATCTGACTGCAGACTCAGACAGATAACGCAAACGCAGGGATAGATTTTTCGTTAAGGGTGATATGAATATTACAGTCTAACAGTGGATTCAACAAAGATGGTTCAGATAGTAGGTTGCGTATCGTTGAAAAGATGGTGTTTGCAATTCAGACGATTCGTGCAGTATCAAAACGAACCTCAACGAGTGGTACCTGAGGCACTTTTTTCGACTAAGCATCAGAAAACCTGTCAGACGGTGAAAAATGTGATACAGGCAGTCTTAGACCAACGGAGATTTGCCTGTGATCTGTCAAAAGTGCCTACAGATCTGACCCAGCTGAGACAATTTTTCGGCGAAAAGAAGGTAATAGTAGTATTAAAACATACTTTGTAGCCTTGCCTTACACTGTCTTAAACTGAAAAATAACAGACAAGCTTTCATATTCAAATCAAATTTCAAAATAAAGTATTTTGCTTACAGTTTTCGATGGATCACCAAGTTGACGTTAATTATTCGAGCAGGAGGGACGAATGTAGTGTTGTATGATGGAATGTCGGAGATATTGTGACTAATTGAGTTTGTATCAGTTGCAAGTATTGTTACTCCGAACGACGGCTATTGAGGAGAAGTTATTGCTTAGTTCACTGAGAAAAGTGGACATGCTAAACATCTGTAAATCAAGGAATATTTTCATAAGACGGAACAGTTATTTCCTAGGAAAAATTAGCTACACTTAGTTACAAACACTTTGTGGCGGTTTTGTCCGTGTCATGTAATAAGCGGACTGGATGATTGCACTTCTCAACTTAAACTTGAGGTAGTAAAGTGGAATTAAAGTTCTCGTTTACGAACTTGATTCAAGGCTGATTAAACCTAAATCCGTGAACCGAACCTGTTAAGTATATAAACATCATCTTGACCCTCATTCAATTTGGTCTTCCCATGATAGCAATATTTACATTAAAGTAAGAAGACTCATGTTTCAAGCTTTAATTTAAATGTTCTGTCAAAATATACGGTCTCATCCACCGTTAGTTGTGGTGTTCACCTTCTTCTGTTCTTCTGTTAGCTGACTTTATTAATTTATGAGACGTTTATCAAACAGTGTTGATGGTCTTCGTTTTAAAATCTGGATTTTTTTCATTTCATCAGAGTAAATCATGTAGCCTTTCTGTTCTTAAAATACCATCTGATCCCGTTCACATTTTTCACTTCCAATCTTCCTGACTGCAGGTTTTTCTACAAACCTATAACTGACCGTGTCTATCATTATTTTATCAGCTCTTTTACATGATGAAATTTCTTACAGAATCGTAAGTTATTAGCTTCCATAAAATATTGTGTGACTAATGGACATTCAATTCAAAGAAATTCTTGACTTCAGTTAAGTCGAAATGTAAATGAAACAATTGTTTCCCCAAGATTTTCAAACACCTTAATTTCTTGATAAGGTCAGCACACATAGTTGAATTTGAAATGCAGTAAGATTTAGAAAGGCGTTGATAAGTCTCCTCAGTCTCTTAAAAAGAGGTTCCACGGAGAGCAGTGCAGTCAGCATGGAGGAATAGACTGTGCCCGAACGGCGGATTTCGGACTCTGCTAAACGTAGAAGATCATTAGTTAGACCAACCTGACAACGAAATAGGAACAGCGTTGGGACATACTACTTGGACACGACGGGTAATTCGGTTCTATTCTCATGATGGATAGAAGAACTGACAACAAAATCATTGATTGTGTTGCCTCTCTTAACTAATAGTGGCCTCGTGTTGTTGTTGTGGGATTACCAGTTAACCACCTAGCTGAAGATCAATCAACTCTATTGCACATAGCGATTCATGGATTACAACATGAGAATGGGTGCTTTGATATACTGCCACAATATTCGTATGTATGTATTCTATCATGATTATGCTTGACGAGCTAAACATAGCTAAGTTAATTTAGAAAAGGTATGAGAGAACAATAGTACTTTAAAGATATCAGCACTGTATGGTTTTAAGGCAGCTGTTCGTCCGTTGAATTGTATGAACTGTTGAAGGTTTACAAAAGTAATCTTCAGACCGTGTACGATAGTTCGCAATTACGTCACAAGATTCGGGATGCATCTGCATGAAGTTTGACTTGTTATATTGGATAAATCATCTCAGTCTAAACGTCACACTTAAACATCCATATTTTTGTTATTTGCAGAGATAATGCAAAGCACGCAAATGTAATAATTGGTAACAAACTTAAACGAGAAACGCACTAAGAATAAAGTTTTTGTCGATAAAGGATTTACCCTTTGAAACCCGAAAATTATAAGATTACATAGTTGCAAGCAACAGTTTCAAAAGAATTCGTGCTGATATTTCGTCACTGTAGGGCCAGTCGAACGTTACTAGATCTTTATGTGAACAGAGTGTCATGTTTCGTTGGCAACCCAGAAGCACATTCATGCCAAAAGTGACAAACAGTATGACACCCGGGCCAGCAGGATTAACTGTAAAACCCTTTTAAACGCGATGTAGGAACTATCGACATACTTATGCCAGTGTAAGAATTGTAGTTATGATAGTGAAAAGTTTCAATTACACTAGCGAACCCGTGGTTAGACTTTCGAAAATAACATTTATCATACAGTGCTTGCTATTCTGTTGTTTTCCTGATATCTCTACAACCTTGGTTCCCAGAAGGCTTGTTGAGGCAGGCTGACGTAGGTCAAGAATGATTGAATTAACGTACCATGTAAAATTTCTGACGGTTCATGCAGCGTTTACTGCGCGGCCAGAAGAACGAGCTAGATTATTTTGATGAGGTATCAAACTTCCTTGGTCTGAAGAGGTCAATCAGTTGGTGCGTTGTCTTGTCCTATATCACCGATCGAGTAAGAAAAAAGGTGAAGTTAACGTTTCTCGTTTACGTGTTTGCGACTTGATGACCAGCTCAAGATATTAACTTGAAAGAACGAGAACAAGTTGTCATTTTACTTACTTTTTATAGAGCCGAATTAATTAACTGTTAAAAAGCGTATGTTTTTAAGACGGTGAAGAAACCACCTTCTAAATTGCCGCTACATTTCGCGGACACTTTTACTTGGATAGGACAACATTTATACCAGACTATCTGTCGGATGTTTTGTAAAACACACATATGCAGCATACAACTCGGAAGGTAGAAAGAAGCAGCTTACAAACAGATGACATATTCATATAGATTGAAAATCACCCACAAGTATTCGCAGATTTCGCATTCCCACAGACTTTCCAGTCGGCCCATTTCGAACAACAGAAGCATGAGTCTCGAGTTTCGCCTCATTAGAGCTCGCCAGTAGTGCATATCCTCGCCACTGACGGAATTAAAACTCCGGCCACGCTGTTCATGAGGCAACCGTTTTCACCACATCGCCACTGACCTCACATTAGGCACGACCGAATTATCATATGTGAACGCACAACCACTTTCGCTTGTGAGTAATGATCAATTGTAATCCCGTCAATGACGAGGATATACATTACTGACAGGCTCCAATAAGAGTGAAACTCGAGTCTGGTGCTTCTTCTCGAAAGGAGTTGACTGGAATGTCTATGGGAATGCGACAGTTGCGGTCAATTGTGGGTGACCTTCAATCTATATGAGAATCCAAATCCCCTACTACTCATCAGATGACATTAGGTCATAGGTAGAGAGTCATCTCAAAACTTCAGGGGCGTGCCTTAATCTTCCGGAATACTAGGTCCTGTTATAATCGAATCAGTTTAAGACTGTTGGATGGAGGCGAATGTGTACAGGATAGAATACTGTCATTTATCTGAATGTTCAACAATAACTCTTCCGAAGACGTAACATAATACTGTGTGAAACTGTACACCTGAAGTTGACGACAGGACAGTTTGTAACGACGACCAACACAAGGACACATGTAAACAAATAAAGCGTCTCTTTTGGGGGTTGAAATGTGGTAGTCGTGAGTGGGATAAGATGTTCAGCTCAAAAAGCAATGACCCACAACATTTCCGAGTCTAGTGGTTAGTGTTGTATCATTGGGTATAGTCACAGACTAGTCAGTTTCACAGTGAATGGCGACAAACGGCATTCAAGTAAACGGGGTATCCGTATATCGACATGGTGAGGAGTATTTGACCGCATAGACAACGAACACTAGGACGTACGTAATTCACCTCAGTTTGTCAAAGCACCCATTGAACCATGGAACAAAATATACCGGACGCACTTTAAAAACCTCATGAACAACGTGAAGAAAATGGCGAAAACCTTAGGGTTCACTATAGGGAGGACTACCTCTAAGAGAACTGATGGATACTACAAACCGTCATCTAAAAATCGGTAGATCAAATTAGTTCCTAGTTAAGTTTACCTATTGGAGATTAAAGGAACAGCTAAAATACCTGAAGACACAACGGTCTCAGACCGGTGAATTCATCGCTCACAGTCCAACATCATCGATTGTTAAATACCTCACGACAACAGGTCATGAAATTGACCCACTCACCTCAGTCAAACTACTGTTACGCAGTCACTCTGTCAAACCGTGTTGATGAAAACACCAACCAGGTTTATGTGTGTAAAGTGGTTGAAGTAACCCATTTGACTGTCCTGGTGTTGATGGCACTATACTTGGTGTGGATGTATGCGTGTCTATTGCCCATCTGTTTGATGTGTGCAATCAGCAGTTTTTACGTATGTAACTGATGAGAGTAAACGAAGTACTATCGTACTATATCTTCTTTCCGCTCTAACGACGATGTCAAATGGGAGCTCCGTCTTTCAGTTTAGCGCTGTTAACAAACTGAATTTTTGTTCAGTTGTTATTGTTCCAAACACTAGTCTGCTATCATCCATGCTGACCGGCTCATTTCTGTTGTGCGTTTGACTAACTTAGAAACAATCCACACATTGAGTGAACTGATACACTACATGGTAGCTCAACAGGGTCTACTTGGTCTCCTGGTGGTATGACGAATTGCAAATAACTCACGAAATGAACAAGTGGGCATTCCTAAAAGTGGCTGATTTTGCTCAGGAGCCAGTGCCATGGTTCTATATTGACAGTTATGAAATAAACAAATTACAGTCATTGCGTAACTGCTTGCAATGTAGACGTACGAATCTGAACCGCCAAACCAGTTCATTCTGATCATTACTAGAAGATATGGTTGCGCAAACTTAAACAGAATCAGTTGCTGAACGCAGCATTCGCATGCATACAAACAGTTTTAGCCACGCGCTTTCAATAGGAATCACTAGACTAGGGATTTGCTTTTTTTACAGCTGGTTAGTAGTGTCATGGTCAGCAAATAAATTGTGACCCACACTCTCGTAAGCCAACGGTGCTGCCCACTGCGCTAATAGGCGCATATTAAACAGAACGCTTTCCGTATTCACTTAGGAATAAATGAACAGGAGTTCAAATCAAGTCGATGTATTTTTTTCCCAGAAGGGTAAAGACTGGGAGAAATAACTTAATGATTAACCGAGTTTCTTCATGAGAAAGGCTACTAATTCATGTTATGTCAATCGAAAATCCTACTAATTATCACTAACAAATATTTGCCAAAGCAAAAACGATTTCATTATGAAAGCTTGTCCATACACTGTTATAGGCGACGTAGTTCGGAAATCGTTAGCGGCGGATAAAATTAGATTCATTTTTATTGACGATTTTTTACACGATGTGTTTGAAGAGGGGGTAAATCTGTTTTCGCCGCGTATATATATATATATATATCAGTCGGATATGCTCAACGTATAATAGCATATTCAGGAATGATTCAGTTAGCAGCTGAATTCACTAAGGTCAGTTGACAGAGAGTGGATAAGGAAAATTTATATCTAGCAGTCAGGAAAAATTAAAAACATACGGACCGCCGTGGTTAGAAAAAAATTCAACAGAGCTGCAATTTTCTCGAGTGATTTATGAGCATGTCAAGCACAATTGAACGATCAATTCAAAGGAAGGCAGGCAAAAACGATATATGGGATGGTGGGCATTTCGGAAACGATGAAAACGATAAAATTTTGAAATTCGGAAAAGATCAGAAGAATAAATTAGGCGTAGCCAACACAATTTCTGGCTCAAACGAACCGCTGCCACAATTAACTTAGCAGACTGATCAAGATTAGCCGGTCTTATTAGTCTGACTAACTCTTTTTATCCA
>LUCH01000706.1:67466-93893 GCA_013368495.1 Paragonimus heterotremus | reverse complement strand
ACTGCGTAACAGTAGTTTGACTGAGGTGAGTGGGTCAATTTCATGACCTGTTGTCGTGAGGTATTTAACAATCGATGATGTTGGACTGTGAGCGACGACTTCACCAGTTTGAGGCCGTCTTGTCATCAGCTGTTTTAAACATTTTATGGTGTTTTCTACCACCAACTGAGATAGTTGTCGATCTGTTCTGCTTACGTAAACGTCAATTCAACTGCCAGTGAACTTGTCCACTATGTGAGAGACAAACTAATTGGAACAACAACGTCCCCGTTTATGTTGAACTGATCATTTTGGTGGTTTGAAGCAAGCGCAACTAGGTAAGCTCGTACGTAACAGGCAGGGCAAGCTTCAATTTATATCTGATGTCGCTTGTCAGGTGACCTCCTTTCAGCTGGATAAATATAAATATATCTTCCGTTTGATCCATTTGAACTAGTTCGTTGCGTTTGTTCATCATACTACAAGTTTCTGTTGCTCTTTCGATATAACCATCTTTCGGTAACGTCTTCCTTAGCCTTTCTTGTTCCGTCTGCAGTTTATCAGAGCTGCAGCTGCACCTGGTTTGCCTAATGTGAAGTCAGTAGTGTTTCAGTCTACCAGCTGACCTCCAACACAAAGACTGGAATCTATATTTCGTCCCGGATGACGATATATGCTGGTAGTGTGGACCGGCTGAGTTGAACTGCTACATAGCATGCTGTAGTAACGTGTAGATAGATCCAGTACCATTCAGATAGACAAAAACTAACTCAGAGTCTCACTTTGCACGTTCTCCATAACTTATAGGTAGTGTTACAATTTGCACATGACCTGATGCTATCAGAACTGTTATTTTTTTCTTGATGCACTGTCGTCCTGTAAGGTCCTTTCTTTCCTCATCTATTCTGATCTCAGTTTATGAACCTATCTCCCGCTTGCTAGTCACTTGATATGACAAGTACGAGAAAGCCATCGCCTAAGGTTGGTCGGCCATTTGTTTCTACCATTACGTTTATCGCCTTTGCGAGTGGGGTTTAACTGTCTTCTAAGTAATCTTACTTCGTAGTTATAGTGACCCAAACCTAGAATCTTTATGTTTAGTAAAGTGTGATCCCTGTTGCTGATCGCGAGCTTTTGCGGTGTCTGTAAACTCTGCGGTAGCCGGCCTTAAAAGTTGTACGTAGTTAAATTCTATCTCACTGGATGGTCTGTACACTCGTTTTCGCAACTGCGCTAGTAAAGAACGAGAAAGATATATCATTGTGTGTCAAAGTACACAGTATTCCACAGTATTTCATCTTCGTTTTTACATGATTACGGTTTATCAAGTATCTGTGTGCTTGTGAGAACCTACAATCATCTTACTCTGCTTCTCCTCATCTCTTGTTTTTTACAAATATCCTCTTTCAAAACAGCATGTTCCATTAAAATTTCTATCAGGCTGTTTTTCACATATCAAAGTGCAGGGCTTTCTGTATCCATTTTTCAATGTGTAATCTGCTACATAAAATGTAAAATACTCAACGAATCACATTTTGCTTATGTTTATTGCTTGGGTCGCTTTCCCTTTTCTGTTGAAAAAATATTCGAAGGTTATTTGCTTTGATGTAGCTGCGCATGTAATAGTAATGTGTTCGTGTGATGTGGCTAACTACAACTAAGGTTTTTTCGGACTTTGTTACAAATTATTGAAGAACGTGACAAATCCGCATGAATAGAATTGTGAGAGTGGTTCATTTCTGTGAAGTCTAACCGATCGAAATTATTCTGTGAAATAGAGAACACGCTGTATGTACTGGTTATCTTAAGTTGGGAATTTGACAAACACTTTGTGCCGGCACTCCAAAAAACTGTTCAAGACTAGAGGTGTTTCTACTACAAATTTTTATCCAGATTGTCGGATCATGCCTACTCGAGACTCAATGAGACAATCTGCGGGAAGAATGACGACTCATCGATTTATGATACACAAAAGTAAGTAAACGATGAATTGGACGAACCGACATTTCAACGGTTGCATCTAGGATGACAGTGCTTCGAAACGGCAAACGGTATATCAGTATGTCTCGTACATATAAGCCAGAGCCATGGAACGAGGGTTAGACGAAATTGCACGTACCATAGCAGAGTGACGGATAATTTTCTGTATACATACTGCGCCTTCAAAGCTGTTTGAGGAAGTGGACGCAATAAAACAGTCACTGTAGGTCATGATAAATGCGCACTGTGAGAAACGGTTACGTGGACTTTACAAAATATAGCGCGGTAAATGGTTGCCACCTGTACTACGCTGAGGATAAACCCATGTCTTCGGTGCTCGAGTGGCTTGATTTTTCATTTTCAAAGATGATGGTAGCCGGTCATTTTGACCTGATGTGCACCAAAGCTTTACCTCATTCAGACCGCCATTCCTACCGGTACCTTAAATGCACAAAGGGGCTTCCTGTTTCTTTCAGAAAATGGTCGCTTATTAGTTCTTCAGAACAACGATCGTGCTGATATTCAACAGAAATTGAAGCAGATTCAGTTAAGTATTATGCTCTGGTTGGCCAGATGCTCTGTTTGCAGTGGTATTGCCTATCCAGGAAAGGAGTGAGCAACACCAGTACCCAATACCTGTCACACTATCATGGATGGCGAGACCAGTTTTGATTAGCAATACACCACGTTCGACAAACTTGTGGTGTACAGTGTATTAGCGCTACAGTTGTTCGCGCGTATGACTTTCTTTACTGCTCTTGTTAAATATATCTCACAACTACTATCCATTTCATACTGCACTATTTAACAGCTGAGTTCAGTCGATGTGTTTTCAGGCCCCAAACAAACAGGAGGTCTAAGCTTGGGTAATTACACAGTCCAGATTAGGGTGTACACCAAACCGGGATATATAATTTTACCGATTAAGAATTCCAACTGTTATTGCAATATTAAAAAGCCAATGTTATGAAATCAGTCTTGTTGTGTCAGTCTCAAGTTTACTGATGTCACCAACTTCGGCCCGCCATAGGCTGTCAGCTATGGGTGACGCCTGGGAGATTACAATTGGTTACCTTTGATCGACTGTTTTTGAATTTATGTTTCGCTCTGTTTTAACTTATCAGAGCACACAAAGTGGCACAAATGTTCTGATGGTGATGATCTGCGGCTGTTGACAATCGAACGTTAGAATCATGTCAAAAATTCTAAACTCATGTTAGGAAATGAGCATCACTAGTAAGTAGTTTGCAGATTTGATATTTTGAAAGAGACACAACTGAAAAAATTTTGGACTTCCGCTGGATTCGAACCAACGACACAAAGAATTGGGTGGGTAACTGGGTCTAAATATGGCATTTCTGAGATTTTTTGGTGGCGTCGTAACTCAACTTGTAGGACGTTTACGATGCCAGAGCATGCTATCTTTACCCCCGGTTCGAATCCAGCAAAAGTTTGGGTATTTTGCAATTGGGTCCCTTCAAAATAAGCACTATAAATTTCAAGTTTGTTCGTGTGCCAGTAGGGATCATCATATCTCTTCGCTGTTCTCGTTAATTAGTCGATTATTAAACGACTGTCTACAAGGCGGTAATCAGTGATAAATGCACTTAGACACTAAGCGCAAAGTGACCTATGTGCACGTTTGCGCTATCCATCTAATCAGTTAACAGTTATATCTATTGTTCAGCACGCAAAGTATTGACTCAGAAGCCACACATAGTCGAATACCAATGACTTCCATCAGTATGTCTCTCCATAGTTGCTAAGTCGACTGGTTTACGACTGTGATTCGATTAAACTAGCTCTGGCATGCTTAAGCAGTTTCCGAAAACGGTCCAACAATCGATACACTCACCTACTATTTTAGCCAAACATGCCTGCCCATTTTCTGGAACCTTTCAAAATGATTTGAATATGTGAATTATACTGGTAGAACTAAACCATTGCGGAAATTTCCAATCCCATAGATTTTCCTATTTTGGTTCCTTCTCCGGTAGGCCGTACATTTCCGGATGTATACGACAAAAAATATGTGAGACAAGCCAGGTGGAAATCAGTTCTACACAAAAAACTGTAGGCACAAGCTATTCATGCAAAATATAACACTGCTTCCGCTAAAGTCGCTCCCAGCATGCATTCACATTCCAAATTTAAATAGGACGTACATTGATGTGCGTAACAATTACGGCTATATTACCGTTTCCATGGGCTTTTCCAGTAGTATTTATTACGCCACAGTGTAGATTGAAGTGTCAGGTCTTTGAACATTAACCGTTACCCCACAGTTTCATAAAACACGGAATAACTCTCTGCATTTAAGCCTTTTTTGTTTGGCAATCTGTCGGTTGTTTTCATTACTGAAATCGAAGTGGAAACTCCAATTACAGTTACCTTTCCGCAGTAGCCAAAGCAGGGAGGCTAAACAAAAATGCAGTAAAGACGACTCTGACCTCCACAACCAAAGCTACTATTGTTGGTTTCAGACCGAGTTACCCCATTATTTTCGCTCAAGAGTTGATAACTGAATCATATCCCAGATAGAAATCTGAATATGCGAACTTTACTATGTTCTCCGCAGTAACATTTCTTGTCTTCGGAAAACCTACGAGCATGCAGCTGATTGAACACCCCAGAAGCGTGATATGCAAGGGAGAAATTATGGGAAGCATGGGATTAGACAGACGAGCAGAACGGAATGTGACAAAAAACCAAGAATGATAAAACTTCAGAACATCAACAATCAAGGTGACCGCTGCGTTGGAAATATACAGAACATAGTATCTAATATCCAGGACTTCAGCAGACAAGAGAATGTGTTTCGGGTTGGTCCAGAAAACTTCAACAGTGTCTAAAAAGTCGTTTCTGTACCATTCTGACAAGTGAGGTTATCATTCGAACAAACTTCGGACAATCTGTACTTTGGTTTATTTGTAGCATTTCAGTCTTGGTTGAGAATCCGCACCAGATGTAGATTTAAATATGTTCTAAATAATAGTATGAGTTTAGGTTTGCATCAGTCAGGGTATCTTATCTCGGCTGCCACATGAATGTGAGGCCTCTCCACCTGTGGTAAAAAGAAACGTTCAGCAAGAGAGCTCATCTCCAAAATTTCATCATTCGGCAAATTTAATATATTTACATGAGTTCATTGGAGGTGGTAGATAATGTATCACGGGTGCGAAGGATGCCAGTCATTGGTGTTTTTTCTGTTTACTTCTTGAGACCGTTTCATAACCTCGGTCACGCAGAATGTACAGGGTTTGTGAAGGAAGAGCTACATCTACGTAATGTTATTATCCTGGGTTTAAATGCATGGTCATGGGAGGTTCAGAGTTTTGACTAGACGTTTTTGAGGGTACAATGGTGGTGAGTTTAGACGAATTGCAATAACCTCTACAATGGTTAAAGTAAGACCTTTGACTCATCTGGATTGTATCTTACGGACTCAGCAGTCGGATAGACCAAGTGGTTTGACGCGATCATATACGTAGACAAAACGGATGTGATCGGTGTTTTCATTTTCTACGTCGGCTGACGCTATTGGACACTTTTAGATAACAGCTGAGTTGTGCGGTCTACACAGCTTGTTTTATGAAAAGAAGTAACGACAAACACAATAAAAGACGACATTTAATGGCGAATTGTCTTTCAACTGGGGACAAAAACTAGTGTGAATTTAAACTGAACACATAAGTGGGCTGCGAAGTGCACGATATTAATTTCTATATTAAATCTTTTAGTTGTGTTCTTGACAGAGCTATCATCACCCTTGGAGGTAAACAAAAGATAAACAGACTTTTGTCCACAGTCTGCAGTTTATTCTCGTTTGTTTTCGTTAGCCATTGTTCAAACACAGAAAACCACTTCCTGTGGTCACCTTCAATGTGTATGAAATATAAATTTTCTCCTCACTTTTAATGATTTCGTTTGAGCATATTTTCACAGCTCTATCTATTAGACATCGGGTTTGTCCTATTTTGTCTTAATGATACAAAATTATTAAGGTTTGCACATTGTCCTGTCTAAAATGTTTTACACTGTCCTTTGTATTGTGCTATTCTCGTGACAAGACAGGAACACGTCTAAACATATGATTCGTGTTCTGTGGTAAAGTATACAGTTTTGTAAACAAGAAATTGAAATGTTGCAATATGTCATTTAGAGTTTCCAACTTATCAGCCACACATGTATTAGTATCCACATAACGAATATAAAGAGGACCTGATTCTATACTGTCAGTCAATGAACTGCGCTGCAGCTTATTCATGTAGATATCAACTAATAATGAATTCAGTATGACCCCATTGTTACTCTATCATTTGGATAGCGTAAATTGTCGAAATTTGTATTTAAAACAATCGTAATTCATCTACTGATATCCCTGCACTTATACCACTATTTTTAATATACTTTTCCACAAGCTAAAGTATCTCATGTAGGGAAAGATTTGCAGAGAGGGAAGTGAATCCCAGCAAAAATAAATAGTTACCTGTCAAGTTTAGTTGCTTTATTAATTCATCAAGTTCAAGGGAATTTCTCAGCCAGTTACCGCTTTGTTTTTCTTGTGTAGTTTCTAGTGATTTCAATTCAACTTTACTCCTTACTCCACTTGGTCTTTCTTCTGTCTATGTTCTCGATATAGCAGCTATTGGATACTTGCTTATATCTGCTGTTTAATGATCACAAGGGAACTGAAAACATAGATCGATTTTTTAAATTTTACGTCGTCATAGTTTGAAGATGGCATGAAATCGAGTTGCTACGTTATCTAACAAATTGAATCGGTTCCCTACATACATACAACTTACTTGTCGTACATCCTTGTTCGGGAAAACGTGTTCATATCTAGCGCCCCTAATGTGCTACGTAGAGAAACTACTGGAATTTATTTGATTACTCATTCACACAAGCTTTTTGCATTCAGACATTCTTTTGGTGTCGTTCGCATAAGAGAATGACAAGAAACAGAGGTGTTTCATTAATCTCTTTCAGTCGCGTTGAGGTAAGAGTTAAGAAAATATTAATTTAAATCTAAAAAATAACTAACTTCTTATTGCTATTTTGATATACAGTAAGGGAGCTAATCTCATCAAATGTGAATTGTGGAAATGGCGGTTGATACTCTGAAATGCAAAACTGATAAGTGGGCTTTAGTTCAACTGCTATACACTTACTGACATGGGTACCCGTCTTTCTCACATGAGAAGGTAACAGCAAACAGACTTGATTCGAAACCGGGATGGATATCACATCTGCCGTCAGACAAGTTTTTAAGTCCATTGATCGTTATTGGTGCTTACCTTTAGTGTATATCGTACTCCAGACAATAACTGAAACTCCTACATTTTGGACTGTGAGTCAGACATGTTATTCACAACTATACTGATTTTTACCTTGAATACCTGAATGGTATTTAGATTGTTAGGTGGTCTGTACCAAAAGATTCACAAACTCTCAATTGCATTCAAATGAACAATACTGTAGCCTGGGTCCGTCTCCGAAACCATGGGGTCACGTTAGTTGCAATCGATTTTGTCAACTTTCCGTGGTACTACTGAAACTGATATTGGTTGTCATCATTCCGTCCGGTCTGCTGTCATAGAACCTACATGAATGCAAACGCGTCTGTTTCTCCTCATCCGCTCGACTAATGGCCACACTGTAGCATGTATAGTCAAACCCAAACGACCATATGTTTATTCGAAGGGAGAAATTTCGGTGGTCTCAAGACTATTTTATATCAGCTAATGAGTGCAAAGAACAACCGTATAAAAACTACATAGATAGTTATTCATCCGCTTGTTAACAACCATCAGTTTTCCTTAGAGGTAGTTGCAGACTTGAGGAGGAGGTGACAGCATGCGTACGAGTGACTTACAATCTGACGTGTAGGAAACAGAAGAGTGCCGAACAACTGCGATGTGCAGAAGCAAATCCGGTTCAGTCAATTTGTTGCTTTATCTATTCAGAAGACGAAAACCCAACGTCACTGAGTAGGGTAATTCCATAAACTAATAAAGGTATATTGAAAATTAAACACAGAGTTCCCTACTTGGGACGTAGTGAGAAGAAGGCAAAAAGTGATGGGTAACTAAGGCAACCGAAAAGTTCAGAAAATATGTTGGTTTTGTCATACAAAAGCAAAAAAGATACCTGATAAAGACGGTTTCCATGAGTTGACCCAAGATAACGAATAGGGCTAAACAAGCATTCAGCAAATGAACTTCACATGCAACAGGATAACTCAAAAACGAATAACTGAAAATAATTAACGCAAGACATCATGAATCCCCTCTTGCTGACCTTAGCCGATTAACGTCAACTATTCAAAGCTTGCTTCATTTTGTTGTTAAGCGCATGGAACTGGTGTATTTTGTTCAGTCAGTGTGTAACAATTGTTCAAAAGACGGTCTGCAAAATCGATAAGAAAACAAGAAGCTTGGTGCAACAGAACACGAACGTGTGCAATTTGAAAGAGCTTCAGTCACTTCATGCAAAATAACTAAAGTCCAATCGTAACAAATGTTGAAAGTGTACGTTTAGACTACTTTGATCACGGTAGATAAGCATCACGAGGTAGGTGGATTCAGTCTGACTGAGACAGCGGACAATTGATAAAAAAAGGGTGGACCAATTATCTTTTTGAAAATAAACAACGCACTCTGATTGATTTCGGGAGCAAAAAAGTAGACTTTGAGATGAAGACCAATTAATATTATCGCATAAAGCAGTCTTCCGAACTTGGATGACATTGTGAGTGATTTGATGTGCCCGTCTAGAGATTGTCCTCTGAATCTATCACCAACAGTAGGTTCTGTAAAGGAATCACATTTGGTAAATAAAACGGACAGAAGATTAGGAAAAATATGTTATTTTCTAAGGCAAGAGACGTAGTCGGTTCTATCTTAGATGTTTCATCGTTTGAATAAAAGATAAGGCAAAGAAGACATGCCATCCTGAATATACAACAACAAACAAATTCTAACTAATTTAAGGAGTACTTTGCTGTGTTTCGAAAACTAAATACGTACGCCCTTATTTTGTGATTTAGAGAGTAAACTAGTATATCAGTGTAGAACTGACATTGACAGTTGAACTAGTGATTCTCCAAGCAAAGTGACGTTCCTTGTGAAAAGTGTCATCCGAGATTAGACGACGAAAAGCCTTTCAAAAGTTTTGAGGTTACGAATGGATACACTGTGAGTCAGAGACCCAGCTAACCTTCATTAGGTACACGTATGACAAGAACGTTTCTCTATTTACAGAAACTTCTACACACTCCAGCAACACCTATTCGGGTCACGTACTGCTACTAGCAATCGATTCAAAAGACTGTAACTAACCACTTACAACTTAGAATGGTTTCATTTCTACAAGAGGCATTCTGTGAACTTGAAGTTCACATGTATATTTGAGGAAGGTTGGGGAAACCGATTGAAGACATTTGTGTTATGGGCCTATAGGATTGTCAAGGTGAGTCGAAACCCCAGGCCTTAATTACTCAGCAACTGCGGTCAAAAGCATTTAACAGAACAAATCTTATCAGCGTACTTACAACTGATCTTTCAGTGTGATTACAACTTTCACTAAACATAACTTCGTAAGCCAACTGGAACCATACGGCTTAGTTCGTAAAGTCGAGGGTTCAAGAAAACCAGAATGGATTTGTTATGACTGACGGTCTGTTTTATGCTCGTTGATTACAGACAACATTCATTATGGAATTGCCGGTTCCTTCCTGAACTGTGTGAGTAGATAGACAATATTTTATGTTCCGTGTTCAGTTTCGTCTAGTTCGGGTTGAACTGAATCATACGCATTCATAAAATGGATTATTATGTCCATTCTATGAAGACACATGAAAGTCTCACTGTGTTTTGCATATCCCATTTACATATTAATGTTTCTAATGAGTAGTCGGCAGATTTATGGTTTTAGATGAGACCCAATTATGAAAAGTCAGGGCTTTGGTTGAATTCAAACCAACGACAGGAACACCTTGCCTGATGTTTCCGTCGCTGGTTTGAATCAAAGCCAAAGCCCTGAATTTTCACAGTTGAGTCTCATCTAAAATATTCATACTTGCTGACTCAGAAAATTTCTGGCTTTTTTTCAATATGAAGATTTTATTTTCATATTTCCCATTGCCAGCTTCACTTTAAATTACCTGGAACTTTTTTCTTCATTCCAGCGATGCTGCATATTCTGTTCTCCTTCGAATGCCTACTCGTGGCCATTCTGTCCCAAACCCAGCCAGTCATCGAAATTTTAGAAGAAGCCTCATCGGGGACTGTTCTTATTGATAACCTTCAAACTCGCTTCCAGTTTGGTCCAAACTACTCACCTACGTTGCAATATGCCGCGATCGGAAATCCTTCTAGTCCTGGAATCGCTAGCTTAGAAATAAGACCCCACCGATTCGGTGGTAATTTGCAACTGGTTATCAGAGATGGAAGCCGCGGTCCTGACCGAGAGGAATTGTGCGACACACGGCAAATACCGCAGTCTCAGCATCCACCTCCGTGTGATATCGCTTTAGTTATATTGCACGGGGACCGCCAAAATCCATCCTATGCTAAACTAACACTTCGAATTCTAGATATTAACGACAATGCACCGGTATTTGCCAAAGGTGATCTTCTGGAAGTTAGAATCCCAGAGGATTTGCCAGACTCCAGAGAAAGGTCATCCTTGGTGTATGCCACTTACGGTAAATACGATCGCCCTACGCATACAATCTCGTTACCAACAGCTTTCGATCTAGATGTGGCTGAAAATGACATTAAATATTACCGCCTGACAACCATCTCAGGTCACGAAGTAGACGAAACACAAGTTTCTCTGGTAAACAATGGTTCGGGAATAGCAATGGATAGCTCTCGGCTTAGCTCGACTGATCTCCGAGGCACACAAACACCAGCTCTTCAAATCACCGGACAGTTAGACCGAGAAAAGCAAAGTGACTTGTGGTTTCATTTATTGGCACTGGACGGAGGTATCCCACAACGTACAGGCACGCTCAGTATTCATTTAATCGTGACGGATCTTAATGACAATCGACCCAAATTTCGAAAGCCGATCTACCATCAACCAACGTTTGTGCTAAACGCGGAACCTTACGGTAGCCCTGCAATAGGTTCTGATGTGCTCCGGATTGTGGAGACTTTACCAGTAGGTAGCGAGTTGCTTACCTTGATTGCTGATGATCTGGACGAAGGTGTAAACGCACAAGTGACCTACCGTCTTCGAGAACCGCTTGCGTCCGAATCAGATGCTGTGATGGCTTATCAGAGTTTTGCGCTAACTCGCCGAAATCATAGTGTGAGCCTGCGCATTGCCAGATCGTTAGATGCCGACAGTCCACACGGTAAAATGTGGGCGGATAGTATGAACAGGCAATTATTTGGCAATTTGGTACATCTCACCGTTGAGGCCGTGGATGCAGGTTCGCCTGCATTGACGGGAACTGCGACGATCCCTATTCTTATTGAGAATGTAAACGACAATCAACCGGAAATCGCTGTACAATTTACAAATCCGATCCAAATCAGCACCACGTCCTTCAACCACAGCAGCACAGGTTCGACCCAAGCGGGAAGTTTACAGGAGAACCTGACCGGCCCAAACACGGTGGCTCATTTGACTGTGACCGACGGCGATTTATTGGCACCTTCCTCTACCACGAGATTGTCATCACACAGTCAACCTCGCGATAACGTGCAGTGTGAGGCAAACGACACACGATTCTCGTTGGACAAATTGCCTTCAATGTCATCGCAAATAGCACCAGATCCGGGTAGCATGACTCACGCGAGCCTGTCCTTATACTTCTATCGCCTGTCAGCCCTAAAAATGGTTGATCGTGAAGAAGCCGAGTGGATCCATGTACAAATCACATGCATTGATCAGGTGGGAGCTGAGTATCCACAATACGGTTTTCCTTCATCCAACACCTATTTGTCCACAGTTCAGCTTACCGGAAGCGTAATACTAACTATCAAAGTCTTGGACGTTAATGATAACGCTCCTAAGTTCACCAAGGAAATTTATCGGTATAGTGTAAAGGAGACACCGTCGAATCCCTCTTTATTTGGCAATAAATTCATCCCGGACACTGCACGAGTGTTAATTGGACAAGTGCATGCCGTAGATGCAGATGACGGTGCAAACGGCCTAGTTCACTACAGATTGCTAACCAATCCACGTGATGCGTTTCAAGTGGACACCATCAAAGGAACCATCTGGCGTGTAGGTCCATTGGATCGTGAAAAGGATGCTCATTTTGAACTGAAGATTGAAGCACAAGACCAAAGCATTCCGGCTCTTTCTAGCACTTGTCTAGTGGAAGTGAACGTACTTGATGTGAATGATCATGTACCCTACTGGGTTCCCAGCGGTCTTGAGGAGGAAATAGGGAAGTATCGATTTGGGAGGTCTGAAGACGGTGTGTTTTATTTCTCTGTCTCAGAGGACACCGAAGTGGGTCAGACCATCGGAGTTTTACGAGCATTTGATGTAGATGGAATCACAGAGAGTGATTGGACACAGATCCCCATTGACATACAAGTACCGAATACCCTCGGGAACCACCTTACGTTAAAAAGCGAAAGCGGAATAATTTATCAGTTAGAGGCAGTAGATGATGCCTCAGCTTTTGCCATCAATCGACGCACCGGTGAGCTACGTCTCAATCGGAAACTAGATCGTGAGACAAGGGCACATTATGAATTGAGAGCTTTTGCTATAGACAATCCATCTACTTTGCTGTCCACACCATTGACACACGTGGGTAGTGTTGCTTCATCCAACCGTCCATGGGAAGCAGTACCATCGATTAGATACACGGCCACCGCAACAGTTATTGTAACAGTGCTAGACGTGAATGACAATTCTCCGCAATTCGAATCTCCTCTGATCGGTCAAGAATTCCATATTGAGCCTGGGAGTTCGTTGGCCACTCCAGGTACCACCTTGTTCACAGCCAAAGCATACGACGCCGATAACGGGGAAAATGCTACAGTCCGTTATGCACTAGAAGGTGGTGGTTATGGTCTGGTTGAAATCGATTCAACTACAGGTATGTGTTACACACGTGAGCCGATACAAAAGAGCACACTGATGAACTTGTTTGCAAATACTCATATAGCACTAACGGAACGTATGCAAACAGCAAGTCGTGAGAGTGTCGATAGGGGCAAAATCCAGGGTGACATGTCAAATATAGCACCCGAGGATCGCTCATTTAGTATTAGCCTTGTCGTCATTGCCTATGACATGGGCACACCTAAGCAGCTAAACAACTCCAGAACAATCCGTCTTGTATGGAATGCTGGCAGTATGAAAGATACACAATCAAGCTACCCCCACAGCGCTCTCCTTGGTGGAGCTTATGGACAAAGTCTACTTTTCAACGGTAAATGGAGTCGCACAGAACGCATCATCATTCCGTTGGTGGTTGGAGCTTTTTTGTTATTGTTTCTCATTTGTGGTATACTGTTCGGAATCGCGCGCCATCGTAACAGACAAGGCAAATTGCAACTAAGCGATAGACTTCGAGAGTCATCCAGACATCAACAGTTTGGTTCGCCACAGTCGGCGCCCAACCGATCAAAAACACGAGGGAAGCTCGACCGCTGGAGATGGTGTATTCAACCTGGAGAGAGTCAGCTGGAACCCATCAGCACCGTCAGTGATAAGCTTGACAGAAGAGTGACAAAGGTCATGGGAAAAGCTCAGTCAAATCTGATTGGCTCGCCGATCTATGACTATCAGACTAGGCCTATGTCCAGGGAACAATTCACAGGACGATGTGCAACCTCATTGGAAAATCCGTTACCAACCGCAATTCAGTCATATCTTCCGGGTGAGTTAAACTAATTTGTCTCTTTTGAAACGTCTGTTGCGCTGGATGTTTGATCCTGGGAATAGTTGGCTGAGTTGTATTAGTGACAGAAAAGTTACAAGTAGATCACCAACGTTCACTTTAATGAGAGACGGCTTTCTGGTTGGAAATTTGAAGCAGTACAATGGTCATGAACCTGAAATTCTGCCTCACTTAATCTACAGTCAATAGACACGTCAATAATACTCTTTACGCACTCTGGGATGCCAATTTCCAGTTTCAAGCACTTGTGAGACACTGGCAGATCGGAAACTAATTGTGGCATTTGTTGGCCCGTCCGTTAGAATCCATTTGATGTTTCAGTAGTTTTTCTGTATAGCTTCCAGGATTACCGGATACCTATTCATCTAATGTCGTAGTCCGAATGTAATTACTCATTTACTCGTCTCACTAGTTTGATAGCCTTAATTACCTAGACGGTACAGCCGTGGTTGCTGCCCTAAAGCCATTGAATTAAAGGTAACCCAATGATAAAAAACTCGACTGTCGAATACTCAGCGAAAATTTCAAACCATGCCACGGGCGGTGTTTGGGTGTGAGGAGATTGACCGCATAGAAGTTAAGTATTACAAAATGCCGCACGGTGTACAGCTGGCTACCTGCCTTCTTGACTTGAATTCTTCATACCAGAAATAAAGCTCAGTGTATCGTCGTGACTTGTCTCATGAGTAACGATACGTGTCTTTTCTCTGTTGAAGGTGTCTCCGTCTGCTCCTAGGAATAAGGCTATGAGAATCAGGAATGTTGTTTTCCTATTCAATCTTACTATTTCACCCCGGCACACTATTTTCAAAAGCCGACCAATATTCGGTGAAAAACATTAATGTAAACGGTGTTTCCGACTACCAAAAGGGATTGCGCCATCCAACAAATCCAAAAATATTTCTTTGAAGTTGGTAAGGCTGTTCAGTCGTACACTTCATTATCACCGGCCAGGAGGGCTGTTGCGTCTTTTGACAAAAAATCATTGACCCACCGAATGCACTAGCGACGGGGGATGCCCAATTCTGTTCGTGTGCTTCACTGAAAAGCTGAGTAGATCGTGGTAGTTGCAGTCAGAAATGATGTAAGACGTCCGTAGCCTGTTAACTGTGTCTATATTAAAACACGGTAAGCAAAGCAATAAATATTCAATATACCACGTACAAATAGACTATCTGATATTTTAATCAGATTCCCCTAAGTCGACATAACCGTGTAAAATCCACTATTCATAACCACCTTAAACAAAGTCGTGATGAAGTTCTCGGTATGTTAACACGTGCATAGCTGTCATTACCATGCACAACAAAACATTTTCTGAAAATTTCTCACTGTTGACTGTGTACGCTGACTAATAACGTCATTCTACTGAGACTATGTTACATTCCGTCACCAAGTATATCAATGGATGTTTAAGTGGAATAGCTGGCATTCAGTGTCAACGTATCCAAGGTTTGTCCCAGCTAGAGGAGAGGCGAACATTCACAATGTTGGTTTACGTTAGAATGTGACGGAAATTTAAGAACGATTTTCTTTTTAGATGTCAGGGTTTCTGGATTATATGTGTAGGGGATCTCACTGTAAATATAGTAGATAAACTTAATAACGTATGTTGAGGCGACTCATATTATTGATCGGGATGCTGGCAGTTTGTCTCGAACCGATTCTCACTGTTAGTGAGTCATCTCTGACTGGTAACTTCTGGCAAAGTGATGGTCATCCGTCTTTTTTAGGAATGTACGTGCGTTGCTTGAACTTGTGATTCACGGGTATTAAACTAAATGAACATGGCGCACACTTCCGGAACTTTGTACTACACTTCGAATGTGTACTTGAGAGAGAAGTTTTAGCATCCTGTCAGGTACTCACTACAGTGTTGCTTGTTCATGAGTCAATATGACGGTCAAATTTAATGAACTGAAAAAATAAGTCACCTTCTCTCTGGTCGTTTTGCTGTTTTTCAGTGTGATTGCAAAAAGGCCAGCTAAACAAGTACCAAACAACTGATGACGTGCACAATTCACGCTGAGCTACAGTGGTACACAGTACACACGTTCCATTGTATAATACAGTTTTGAACATGAGGCTAGTTAGACTCAATTAGTATAGTTTGTGACTCAATTTTCATGACACTTGCCCAATATCTGCAAATAGTAGAGCTTTGATCAATCTGGTGATGGTGTCTGGATGAGTTTTATTAGGTCAGTCGTTCCTTTTGCCTGATGTCATTAGGAATGTAAATGAGTATATGATTGAAGACTCGGAACATTACAGGGTCGGCATTACTTATATTGACTAGCTGTTTTTCCCTTCATACCCACTTTAAATCTAACCAAATTCCAAAGGATTTTCTAGAGTCAAAGTACACTCCTATTATGAGCACATTGGAACTGCACAATATTTGCCGTGTGAATAACGTAGTGAGCACTGTACCCTATTATTAACTTAAAACAAGACGATTCAATCATCACTTTAGTACGTTTAAGTGCAACAGTTTGTAATAGTGAAATGTCTGCCAAGTTTCATTACCTATTTGTCATTCATGGTTTATACATTTTATACATACATTGTCCTATTACTGGTGAACTAAAGAATGAAGTAGCGCCGAAAAGTAACTGGGAATTTGGATAGCATAGGTTTAATGTTGCTATTTGATCATCTTACTTGCACTTAGTTGGACTATGCAGTCATCCATAAAAGAATCAATAGGTCACGTCGTGTTCTTCTCAAAACTTATAAGCTATACAGAGCTTCGCCAATACAGGATCTTAAAGTTCTATCAAATGTAACCGTTAAAAAGTAGTTTTCGAGGTTCGTTAGGAGGTCCAGAAACGGTTCGATTGAGTGCAATCAATGTGCACACGGTCGAAAAAGACCGAAGGAAAGCTACCATTGGACTTGATTAGCAAAACGATCAGCGATCGTCCACAATATTTGGAAACCAATTAATCAAAACCACTTCAATGCTAGTTTCCATGCGAACTCCTGTGATCTTAACTTTTGGGGTAGGATGCTAGTTACTAGTTATTCCTCTCAAAAAAGGATTGGGTGAGAACTGCAGGAAGGATTGCGGATATTTCGAAGGTTCTAAAACTGCATAATATTGAGTGATTAATGAGCAGTTACAACAAGCTGCCTAATTTATTGTTTATTAAAGGTATGGTATATTATTGCGCATATTATATTATATATATGTATATATATACATTATATATTGTTGCAAATAGCTTCTAATCGAAGGTTTGTCCCAACACGATCGAGGACATGTTCGTCAATGTAATAAATACTTTTAAACACACTTTTAAAACTTTGGCAAATTTTGTCTATTCCCTTCAATATTTTCCCTCAACAAAGATTTAAATTCTGCTTCAATTTGTGCTAACTTGAGAGTAGTCATTCTTCTCCGCAGCAAACCTTGCCAGTTAGCTGACAAGTTTTCTTCTAGTATTGTTCACAGGGTAGGGTTGTCATTCATTACGAATCTGACCTGCAGTAAATCGTCCTGCCTTTTAATAGTGAGCTTTGTTTCCAACCACCAGCATGTGACTGATAACACCGAGGTATCCTAGAACATTCCCGATTAATTCGGTTTGGTTTTCATCCAAACAAGTTCACATTAGGTCATGATTCTCTGCAGATAAATTATGGATACCTCTGACAAAGATCCGTTTACAGAGACGATGCACTACACTACTACACCACTGTGAATAACCTTAAACAATATATTCGAGTATATGAAGACCTGAAGACAAAAGATTTTCATATTGTGTATATTTGACAACCAGCACTTGCCGACTGGATACAATGGCCTCACTCGTAAACATCTTGGTCTCATTCCTTCAAATTTACACTGGGTATGTGGTGTATAAGTGAAGCCACTAGCGTCGAAGCGCAAGTCACTTGTGTTGGTGGCTAAGACGTCCTTTGGCTTTGATCACTGTGACCAGCTAATCTGAAACGGATGATGTCAATCATACGTAACAGCTATGCCCCTTGAAACAATGTTTCTTCGACATAAACTTGACAAAGAAGTAAACAACACTGATATTCAAGATGTATGTGGTAACATTTTGTTGCTTGGTTGCAGACACACATCGTAGTTAATTGTGTCTATATTGCAAATTGGGACTGTTCGACAGTGAACCAATAAATGAAATCATAAACGTAGAATAACATAGGAAGACATATACCTTAGTTCGAATAAAGACTGTTCTCACAACGATGATAAACTGACAATCGATTGTAAAGGATGGAGTGCGTCAGTTTAGGAACATTTTTGCGAAGTGCAGTAACCGTGTCGTTAATCAGCCGAACGTGCTTTAACTAGTCACAAGCTGCTATAAATGCCACTACTCCGTGAAGAAGGAAGTCGCATTTTGTTTGCCTAATCATCACTGACAAAATGAATGGTATTTGGGTGTGAATTCATGATTCACATAATCAAACCTTTTAAACCTGCAAGAAATAATATACATGGCTCAGAATAAGACTTGTTTTTGGTCAAAACAGAACGATATATTATGTTTGCACAAGGACGTAGACATCACTTTCGTATTTATTTCATTGCTAGTAGTTTGGTGGCCAACCCCCATCCGTAAGTTAGGCTCGGTGAATCTGATGGACTTCGTGGATTAGATTCTAATGATCGTGAACTTGTGGCGAACAAGAAGTAAGCTGGATGTTACCAGTTCTATGAAGCTTCTGCAGTTAAGGTTTTCTCAACAAGTTGCTTCGATCAGATTACTTCACCTATTTAAACAATAAAACACGTTAAGTTATTCGTCGTCCAGATATTTTGTATTGCATCTGAAGTATTAAGCCAGCGCAGTTAACGTCATCTTACAAAAAGTGACATTGGGAAAAATGTAAAATCATGCACTGTCCTTAGTTTACCCAAAATGGTTCTCAAGCCATATCCGTGGCAACCGTTCAGGTAAAATTAAGCAATTGAGGCGTCTTATCAACACTTACTCCGTCCGGAATTAAGCCCGAAATATCCTGAATACTTTATTCTGACCCCGTATTTCCATTATTACATATGTCATCGGTGAATAGTAAATACCACAATAGTGCTACCAGCATCTGAGGTATAAGTGGAGTTACAAAGTGTTAGAGGGTACAGATTTGCATAATTTTCAGCGTGGCACATTCGGGAAAAATCATCACCAATGCCACAGTGAAGCAAGTGAAGCGACCAGTTACAGAATACTTGGAGATTGAAAAGTTTTATATACAATGATTCTAGGGAGCAGGTGCCAGTAGTTAACAATTTGATAAATAGCCTGACGGAACATTTCTTATGGAATTTGATAATCCGGAACTTACATGTAAAATTCATCGTACTGTCCAGTTAGTAACAAGATGTTATAGAAAAGTATTGAGATTTTTTGAAAGTAAGAAAAAAGAAATGTGAAATTGGTAAGATATGCAACACATCCGTGAGAAAATGAGTCCAAAACTAGAAACGGAACATACAATTACGTCCCCACAAATATTTGACACAAATAACTACGACAGGAAGATGCAATTTTCTCCTCCCTAAATAAGCTTCAAACGTACAGGCGTGCCAAATAACATAATGGTCAGTGTTGTTGTCACATGGTGACTGTTAGTCTGAAAAATGCATATCATTGCCTAATTTATGAAGCTGCTGAATAAATTTTGCTTGCGATTCCGACGCGATTCCGACTGTCTGGTGCACAAGACCTCGTAAACGGTTCCAATAATCACCTTGGATAGCAGATGAGTAATGTTGCGTTTTCCGTAAGTGTGTGCGCGTTTGGTAGTAAGAGTTCCTTTTAACTGGTGGTTTTGTTTATTTAGTGCCTCAGAGAAACAGATACTTGTTCTTAGATTCCGGAAGTAAACATACTCGTTGAAACTTCCAAAAAGTATCTCCAAAGAATGTCAAAGTGCCCAACCTGTTTTGGACAGTTACCGAAGTAACTCTAAAGGAAACAGTTATAACTATGGTCGTAATCTGTTGTATCCTCTACGCAGCATCGCGGTGAGATCCTCGTCTACCGTGTTCGAACGAACAGCTAAATCAAAGTGCACAAGCACGACTAGACAAGTATCAGCAATTTCGGTGAAAACCTAATAATGTTGTTTTCGCTCTTCAGATTAACCCGTTAGTGTTTTGTCGAGTACAGCTGATTGAAAAGGAACAAAATAGATACCACAAGTTCGTCCCACACATTGGGCTAGTCCGGTTGATCTCTGCATAATTGGGTTCCGGCAGCTACTTGACGTCCTCGGTTGTCTTACATTAGACATTTTGGTTTATTTGTCCACAACTCTGCAGACCCCTTTTGCATGTTCAACTGCCGAGAAGTCATAGCTGTTCTCAGTGTTTTGTACTGAAGACGTCAACTTTATACGTCGTTCTGCTAATGTTTGGGTAGGGTTAAGACAACCGGGTCGACATATCTAGCCCAATCACTTCTTAGACAAAAGTATGCCAGATGGTGTGGAGAGGTCTCCCAACATGTGATGAACCTGCGCTTGTCACACAGGTTTAAGCAATGAATAGACTTTATGGGCACTTAGTCTCTCTTGTCGGTAGGACACAGTGTACAAACGGACGGAGTTACAATACGGAGGTACTGAAGAAAAAGAAGACGAAAACAGGCACACGCATTATTTTATGTCAATCAGAAACGTGTGCAGAGTGGGGGTACGGGTGAGGTTGTAATGCCGAACGTCCGTAGGTGGGTATGCATGCTAGTTGATTAGCTGCATGCATAGAAGACCGTATCTGCACAAACTGCCAGAACAGTCTTGCAGCGGCATATGGCCTTTTCGCATGGCAATTGTTATTATAGGGCCAAGAAGCCGCCAACTGTTAGTGTTTCTCTGCTCAAAGAGGCTGCTGGACGGCCGGAATGTGAATGAGTTCAAAACAAACAATGGACTTTGGGTGTCCGATAAGTCTTTCTGTTGCTTCTCAACCGGTAGTCGCAGATGGGGCGATAAGATAGTGCACAAAGCAAGTAGGCCGATGGCAAAAGTTGGTTTCCTCCCAAACAAACATGCTTGTACTACAGTGATGTGATAAGCAGCTAACATCATGGGTAAGAGAGTAAAATGGAGAATGTGAATTAATTGACTTTTTAATTTCTCACTAAAACTGCTCAGCACACTGGAGAGGAAACGTATAAATAACATGACGATCGTGATATAAAGACTGGAATGTACAAGTTAATCTTGCCTTCTGAAGCTGTCGCATTTTTACCGACACTTATAAGTACTAGTGCGTGGTTAAGAAACTGACGATAGGGATCCCGTGAGGCGGAACGTCCGGACCGAATGTCAACTGAACAATGAATGCACTTATGGCAACAGAAAGGTATCTCTCTGAAGCTTAAGGTTCGCGTATATCAGACTACAGTGAGGACTGTATTACTTTACCGCAGCGAAACATGGCTGCTCAGGGTAGAAGAAGTGAAACGTCTTCAGGTGTTTGACCACTGATTTCTGCATTCAGGCGCTCGTATCGGGCGGCACCAACGAGTGAGCAACGAGGAGGTTTGAACTACTAGTCTCGGTATTGGCAAGGACATACACTACTGATGAGCTCTAATGAGAGCGAAACTCGAGTCTAGTGCTGCTGCTGTTAGAAGGGGGCCGACTGGGATGTCTAAAGGGATGAGAAAGCTGCGATCGATTGTGGGTGAGGTTCAGGTTTAAATTAACCAAATCCCCGACTATTCATCAGCAAACACATATTAACAGAACACTTCACGCTGTCAAGCGGATGCACGAACTGGCCGCGAAACCTTTGGTTAGAAGCTATACAGCTGGGTTCCCGACAGTCTTCATTCACTGCTTTGTAGAACGTGGACTGAATTTACGGTAACCCTACGTAACACTGCTTCTGTATGAATGTGCCTTGTGCCGACGCCAGCCATGTGAACTGGGAAGTGGGTGAGTGGACTTCCAATGACGCTCGCAATGATGACATAATCAAGACATTCGGTTATCAGTCGGCTCATAGAATGTTAAGCTTGTGAGAAAAGACGTAGGTGAACTTGTCACCTGTAAGTGTGTAACAGGGAAGTGGGAAATTCAGAACAACCAAGCTCGATTTTGACAGTCACCAAAGGGGACTTGTAATATTTGTCCGGCTTTTTTCAGTCGGTCTGCGAAAAAACTTGCACGAGGTTTAACGGAACGCCTTTTATGTTAGCTGTTGAGGTGATGGTAAAAGCTGGCAAGGTTACATCTGAACGTTGATCTGGACTATTGTAAGATCACTAAAATAGCAGATAACATGCTCAAAGTTCATGTCTAATATTAGGATACTTTGTAGTAATATAATTTGCTTTTAATGCCGAGGGTATCCAGCGAAATTGATACTTTAATTTCAAAGATTTTTAATGCTGTAGTACGCTTCGGGAGTTAATCAGAATTAGGAAAAGGTACGTACGATTTCAAATGATATGTAACTCTTACATCAAGTTTGCAAGATTTGCCTTCAGAACAGAGTAAACCAAACTGCTAGATGCAACATTGATCATTGTCTGCACAGTGAACCACGTGAAATTTTTCTTAGAGTTGCATATCAGTAGTGTGTTACTGGCAACCACCGACTTCTTGTTGTCAGTGAACATAATGTTTCTTTATTAACCCCGATTAAATCTTCAAGGAACGTTGGAAGTAAGAAATTTTCATACAGATAGTCTGTCAGTAGATGTGTTTGTTATGCGACTGGACTTGTTTTAATTATCTTAAAACAAGCACTCTGTTTTTTCGTTTCTAGACTGTATTCCAGTGACTGACGCAAATTTCCAGGATACGTTTGAACACAGTGAAATCGGCCATATGCTAATCAATTCGGTAAGTTGATTGTCTCTACTTGAAACATTGAATGCATTTAAAAAGGTGACAACTCACTTCCCTATCACTCGTACACACATAAGTAAAGAGAGTACGGGGGAGATTATGGCAACGCACAGAGAAGGATTTGATTGGTTTGGATAATAGTGAATGATGCTGGCAGCCAAGACATAGACAAGCTAGGAGTTGCAGTAAACGGTTCCGAAGCTTGAAACATTGGGTTCGTTTTAACAACTTCAAAAATACCGTACTACTCATCAGCAACTTTATAAGTACAGAACGAAGATATGTTGTGATATGTTATATGATATGTGATATGTGTGATGTATGATATATAGTATGTGATAAATGTGATATGTATATGATATATTTTGTTTACTCTTATCAACCACAGACGTAAAACATGCAAGTTATATACAGCAGACAATTATAGATAAATAAGGTATGGACAAGCATACAGTCACACCAAGTATTATGACATCAACATCACGGCAACTCGATGGGTTGCTTCAACCACTTTTGTGCACAAAGCCCCGGCTGATGAGGTCTAATCCAAATAGCTCCGGGTTCTGATTACGTAACAATAGTTCCGACGAGCTAAGTGGGTCAACCTGAAGACCTGTTATCATGAGGTGTCTGACAATCGATGATGTGCGATTGGGAGCAACGGGTTCAACGGCTTGAGATTGTTGTCATCAGTTGTTTCAGCCATTTCGAGATGTATTCCGCCACTTGCGGAGATAGTTGTCATGTTGTTCTGTCTAAGTAAACGTCACTGCAACTGCAGCTGAACTGACAGAAAACGTGAAAGACAGGATAGTTAGGCAAGTTGCGTTCGTGATTTTGAAGAAATGGGTCTGAAGCACAAAACACTGTTTACTGACAACTGATTTTTAAGTTTCACAAAGCATCTCAAATTATTTTGTTTACCGAAGCGGTTTACACAAAAATATCAGAAATTTACTTAACCGGGTGAATGGAGTGATTGGTTGGGTAGTTGGGATGATAAGTGGAAAAAGAACAGGATTCTATAGTAATAAATTCTGCGCTGCTTCGTGAATGGAGTCACTTCCAAAATTTTGTCTCAACCAATGCTGCCTTGGAAGCTCAACGCGTGTTTGAACGAACTCATCGTGCTACGGTTTAGTGTACCAGAGCAAATGCTGAACCTTATACACACTAAATCTTACGCATTCATGATGTTACATCGTTTCGGCGATGAAACGTTTGTAATTTGATTGCTAATCTCGGCGAAAAACGGGAAAACACAAATCTGAGCTACTTCAGCGATCAAACCACAGGCGTTCAATCTGATCAGTCCGGATAACCCCGAACAAACTTGCAAAAGTTTATAAGGCCAAAGGCTACCCAAAATGCATGGGAATTTGTGGTTGTCACGTAAACAAGGGCCATAGTGCCAACCAAGCAAAGGAAGATAAGCAGTTAGTATCCTTCTAATAAGCAAAAAAGGTTGTGTGCTTGCAAATCGTGGAATGTCTAGGCGGTATTATTTCGTTCTGGGTAACGGATTATCAGCTGTAAATTATATCTCATTCGAAGTAGGTGGATATTCAGTTGCCTGATATAACGTTTATGTTGACTGTTCAACGAGATCATAGTAGATAGAAATTCAGATTGAAGCCATACGACGTGTAGTGTATAATGAATGGATTTATGAGAACAGGAGTTTTAAATAATAGACAAAAACACGAGTTAAACTTTCGATAAGACAACAATAGGTTTGAACTATGAGACGAACTTGAGTTCTTCATTCACTTAGGCCATCGGTCGTTGAAACTGTTCTGACCGTGTATGTGAAATAGTGCCTGTTGCATCATACACCCTATATATTGATCATGAGACAACATTCTCTAACATAGCAAATTGTATCAATACTATGTAGTTGGGCTGTCGTCAGACTAGAATATTAAAAAAACCACTTCCCCATGAACATCGCTCGAATAAATAAAAGTTTCCACAATATATCTAACTTCAAATTCAGGACAAAATCCGATTGAATGATATCCTACTGATGAATAACGAACTTGCTTATCTTACCGTTACCTTGCCTACTTTCAAATCGGCTCACGTGAACGTCACTTTTACAGTAGAAGATGAAAATAATAATCAATTAGCTTTCCCGGACGTATTCATTCGAAAGCACGCTGATGGATCTGTTCAGTGTGAAACTTATGGGAAACAGACCTAGAATAACTAGTAGTATATTCTTTTCAACAGCTTTGTGCTTCTGAAGGAAGAATGAATTGCATAAATTGCTTGACTCGTAGAGTCACGAGAATTTATACAGTAGACGGTTACCGACGAAGTATGTTTCCTAAACATATTGTTCTTGCAAAATGGCTATCGCGAACAATCTGTAGACAAGAAGATACAACGTCGCGAGAGGAAGGACAAGGTTTTTCTAGCGGAAAGGAAAACATTGTTCATTTCATCACAATTCAAACGTGACAGACTTATTAAACTAGCCAGTCGATGACTCAGAACTGTCGTCAATAGAGCCTTCTGTGCCACCAAATCACGTGCTTGTATCCACTATACTTTAGCTCAGAGTCTACGGTTAAGGTATAAAGCTTTAGTTTTGGGGATTCCACATTTCCTTGCTTCTGTGGAACTGGTTACCTGAGTCGAACGATCAGGCCCGTATCTCAACGTATCAGTGAGCATAATACAGTCTGGATTCATATTGGAGTCATTAAGACAGTTACAAGTAGGCTTGTGGCCTATCCTGTCCGGTTGCACCACACCATAAGTCCGACCTTATCGTCCGATTTATCGAGTCAAAGACAGTAATTCAAAACCGTGAGAAGCCGAATTTTGATCACAGTCGAGGCGATCGGAATCCGACTGATTAATCCACCTTCGTGCACATGCCTTCGTGATCGACCAAACTGCCACAGTTCCCGTTGCGTCATAAGTGTGACTTAACTGTATCGGAGCCTGGTTTTCGTTTGCACCTGTTGATGCGACTGACCTCAGTTGAACTTGATGCTTGCTTCGTTCGCTTTGTCCTGACAACACTGAAGAATAAATGAAAACTAGTTTGTTCGCTTCACCATATTTGTGAAACACTTCACTGTTCTATTTTGTTACATCTACAGTGACGGCAACCTTCATTAGCGGATATACTTATTGCTGCAAATAATGCTTTTCCTTTTGACCGAAAGTTTTCAAGAATAAAGTGGTTCATCAAAAATATGTGTTGTACATCCTCATCTCTGTTGTTCTTGTTGCTGTCTGACTTGTAAATATACGGGTCTGTCAAAAGTGTGGGTTCCAATAATTGCTCTTCCATGATGAAGTCAGGGACCCCATTTTGGCTAACTGGCAGTCCATTTGCATATATCCCCTCTAGTTACCATAAAACCGGTGGAACACAAAAATACACAAACGATGCAAACACATGAATCCACTCCAAGTATACATTGATCTGTTATTGTGCAAAGCCACGGTAGACAAAAGTTCGATGGCAACAACATTTTACACATTTTTTTTCTCGTAATCTCATGAAATTTCTCGTCCAATCATGGAAGAAAACGGTGATCAACGGTGACGATAATTCTTCATCAGATCACTACAGTCATATGTTCTACGAAATTCACCATCATCATGACAACCATGGCCCTGACCAAAAGGTACTGTGGCTCGGGCCGCCGCTCATCTCAACAGTGACGTGGAATATCCTAAAAGAAAACATTGCCAAGAAGATTGAAAATTAATAAAAGAAG
>LUCH01000706.1:45503-59850 GCA_013368495.1 Paragonimus heterotremus | reverse complement strand
CACTGAACCAATGCCGTAGGGTCCGAGGACTCCCGGCCAAGCTACCGAGTCGCGCCCGACTCGAGCGTTCAAGTCACTCAACACAAACAGTCGATCAGTCACAGGCACCGACCGGATTGTGGCGGACAGTTGATGATAGAACTGGTCCTTTGTATCATCAGCGTGACACACAGTTGGACCATAAACTGACACATAGTTGGACCATAAACCTTCGTCCAAATAGCTCTCTGAAGTCACGCGAGATGTTTCAGTTTGGCAGCTCAATCAAAAATGACTGAGCACAATCGGTCAGTGAGAGAAGAAGAAAGTTCAATAGATAAAAAGTAACTGACATATATAGTTGATACTCGAGTACGTGTCACCCCTGATTTAATAAGTGAAGGCTTGGTCCAAAATTTCGCTTCTTATTTCTAGGTTTTGGTTACGGTTCTCCAACGTGTATTATATGGATTAGAACCGACAAGGACAAGATGGATAGCTGTCAGTTTGATTTTGTTATGATTCGAATGGTTGCAGCCTTTGTATTCTCAAACACATTTCGATTAATTCTTTTATAAAAGACTCACTAGGCTCGAGTCTTGATTTTGCCAGAATTCGTCAGTATGGAATGCCCTGCCCAGGGTCAGCCGTACTTTCATGATGCAACCATTGGTGCCAGTGACCTCGTGTTAAGTGCAACCAAATTAACGTAGGCAAACGTTCAGCTACGTTTGTTTATGTGTAATGCTGAGGTTGCTGGAGCATCTCAAGATGAGCCACAGCAACTGTCGGGTTAACTTTGAACGGTAACCCCAGTACTCTAACATAAACTGCCGGAAGCCCCCAATAATCTCGTTGAGCAGTATTTTCGTCGTTGTCAAGTAACAGTTAGATTTGGTAGATCGTTTTCATGTAGCAATTCAGTCTTTTCTAATTTGAAGTCAGTGACGTAGTGGTCAACAAGATTATTCCATGAAAGTCTGGTTGAAGTTCGAACTATCTCTGTGGCATGATGTGCACTACTGACTAGCTCCAGCAGGAAGGGATCAAGAATCCACTGCTTTCTTTGAAGAGAGTACGCTGCAATCTCAATGGGAATGTGAAGGCTGTAGACAACTTCGAGTGACGTTCGACTTACGTCATTCAGAATCCTCTACTACCTGCCAATAATTCGCTGTGAGATGTTGGAATCAACTGTTGCTGGACTCTATATAATAGAATGGACTATGCGGTATCAAAATCTGTGAGATTTCCCACAACACAGTCGATAGATAATTTACTGCTTACAGAAGTGCACTTTCTGACGCTAGTTGAAATCCAGTCGAATACAGCACTTTTAGCAAATAAATACCCTATTAACTAAGTTGTTCAGCTTTTATGAGAATCAAGGAACAGTTGCGATTGTAGAAAAAACGCGACACTTTTGAAGCCAACATGACCAAGTGAAAGATGTTTTGCCATTGTTACGGTAAAGCTGCTGAAGAAAGAGACGAACGGTTCGTTACAAAAATTAAACGAGGGGACCGAGTATTAGAGCTTCCTCTAATCATCAACGTGTTTTGCATATAGACAAGCACGTTACGATTTTCCGTTTATCCTATATTTAGTATAGCATATCGAGCATCATCTACATCATTTATTTACTTTGGTCACAAGATTACGTTTACCAGAATTGAAGATTACAGTTTAATCCATCCTCCAACACGAAACCTAGAGATCGAAATTACGATAACTCTCTTGATAAGCTAGGTGTCACAATAAACTCCGCGGCTGCTTTGCCGTTTTGAAATCAGTACAAAATTCGCATTCTTCGAAAGTGAATCTCCTTTAGATAAATAAATGTCATGATTCATATCATTAATACTTACAATATACTTGGTAACCTGTTATGTATAATCCTTATTTATATTTTAGCAAAGTTCAAAGTTTATGAAATCCGAATGGAAGAACCGAACGCGCCACGTGGGGTCCACATTGTCGCGAGCACTTTCCGAGGAATCTCTTG
Source organism: Paragonimus heterotremus (assembly GCA_013368495.1). Taxonomy (NCBI): domain Eukaryota; kingdom Metazoa; phylum Platyhelminthes; class Trematoda; order Plagiorchiida; family Troglotrematidae; genus Paragonimus; species Paragonimus heterotremus. The sequence continues at coordinate 57,866 of LUCH01000706.1, read as the reverse complement.
GCATTGCCAAACAGACAGATCGTAAGTGTGGTGCTAGCTCTGTGACAATTTTCGAATTGTATTCTACAATTCGCTGTAAGTAGAGTGTGTTTTTCCTCATTGTTATGTCTCGATAACAGGTCACGTTTTCTGTGATAGTGAAATGAACGACATGAAACGGTTCTGATTGGTTCTTCGCACAAGCTCTCCTGTCATTGGTGCGATGAATATAATCTTCTCATAAGGTACTGACACTAATTGATGGGTCTAGGCTATAACGGGGTCAAAGTTAATAAAACTCACTTTGCTCCACTGGTTACCTTCTATCTCAGTTGACAAATACGTGTCAAAAGTAGCAAGTCTGATACCAGTATGTATGCTAGCAGTCAAAATATTCGTTTCTATTTCTGTTACTGCTTTGTCCAAAGTACCAACTTGGCTCAATGCTTCAACGTGTTAGTTCCTGGTTGAGAGCGAAACCTAGTGCCTTTATTTTTACCGCTTTCCAACTGTGTCACAATTACGACTAGCTAGTCGTTGGTTTGATGGATCTTTCATTAGGCGAAGTATCCCAAAATTCCTCATAGGAACTCAAAATATCGCAGGGACAATAACAGTTGCAGATTCGAATCCTGGTTACTTCCCAAGGATATATTTCAAGCAGGAACTTCCGGCCATTTCCATGCGAGTCATGAGAGGAAACCGTTCCGTTTAGTCAGCCAGCATTCATTAATGGTATTTAGAATAGTCTTGAAAAGACGTCATTCCGAAGTCGTGTTTCAGATCTCTTAACATATGGCTACTGATTACATGTATCGTAATCAGTCCAAACGTTGAAGCAGGCAATCATATATAAATGTAACCATAACTGAGCAAAATAAACTGCGCACACTATGAATAACTACAACCCGAACTAAATGATGCAATTTTAGGTTGGACATTTCAGCAAGTTTGACGAGTAAGAGAATATCCCTTTGGAAAACATTCCGATTTCAACTAAACCCTATCTAGCATCGGGGACCGTGTGTCTCTACATAACATGATTGTTACAGATGAACTGTGAGTGCAATCTGGGAGATGGAAAGTCACATTCTGATTCTTCTATCCATTCTTCTCACTGTTCCACGGACTCGACTGCGGCCCATCTGATAGGTTGCCCTGGTGTGGATTCTTGATGTACTGTTGTTCAGTGAATTTCCATTACGCTTTGATAACATTTTACAAAACTAATCGGTATACACATTTTCGTAGTAGGATCACTCTTACTTTCTTTTAGTTTTCTTCTCTGAGGGATTTTGAGCTTTGTAGCAGCTAGGTATTTATGAATCTATCATTTTAGTCAGTCAGTCTGAATATGATCAGCTCCCAACTATTAGTATTTGGCTAACGGAAACAAGCTACATAGTTTACCAGTAGACCATATTAGTCCTTAGACCAGTGCAGGTTTTCTCCCCTAACCTCAAGCTACTGTTTACTAACTGGTCGTGCCCTATTCGATGATGTTGGTTCATTCAGACAGAGCTCTGTGTTTTACATGTTTGTCATGTTCACATTCTTTGGTAGCCAGTTTGACCAAAAACTACTTTCATAGTTCTAGCCAGTCTGAAGTGATGCTTTTGACCAATCAGATAAAATCATGGAGCTTAGAGAGTATTTCTGACAGTTTGAAGAGAACAGTTGTGTGCCCAGACTGGAACCATCAGGGGAGAGAGGGAAAAAATCTGGGTAATCCACCACCGAATATGTGCAATGAACAAAGTACAGATAACAACTAATTCTCAAACGGCAGGCTGATGAAATCAGTTAATTTCATGAAAACAATGAATAGCTAAGCAATTTCAGTACCAGATGATTGATTATGACCTTTGTGCGTTACTCATAATGTGGATGTGATTGTGCCTAGCATATTAGTCTTAGTTTGTCCATTGGTCAAATGACAGATCAAGTATCTGTTTAATCGAATTCCTAACTAACAGGTCCGGATGGATAATTGGCACAACTTAGATGGGTGAATACATGATCCGCCTAAATGGTTTCCACTGTGTTAGGTTTGAGGAACTAAACTTAAATCACTCCACGTTTTGCGCTAAGGTCATTCATCTGCCCTAGACGAAGAAGTAGCTTAGAAACTAATGTTTTTCTCAACATTTTGTGCTTCATTCTATCTTTACTAATACTTCCTTTAGTAAACCATATGGAAAAAACGCCATTACTCCTGTAGTTAAGGTCACCAGGGTGATTTGAATGACCGTGAGAAATGAACGCATCCGTCTATTCGACATTCTGTGACAATGTAGTGTAGGTCTTCCACTCTTGGTCAGGTCACCTGAGGACAAGATAAACCGGGTCACAATTGCACTCGGCGTCCGCGACTCGAAATATAACCCAGTGCATCCCCAGGTGGTGCAACAGTCAGAAGGGCTTGACAGAAAGAAGAGACTTAGGACAGCAAGCGAACTTTTGTGGGGACTACAGACGACAGCCCAATTCAATGTTCACTCACAGCCTGAAACATGAAGACCGGTTTCTCTCGATTGGGTTTAGCAACGAAAATAGACTGAACAAGTTTCGTACGGGCAACCCTTTCGGTTTACCAACCGAGCACCTTATCCATCCGGTCACCGGTTCCCAGACGTTTACAGCAACCACATATGTTACCACTTATCAATGGTACTTGAATAGGATAGCGACCGAATAAAAACTGTGATGTCAATCCATTTCGCACACACCAGTCTGTGATTACAGTGCCACTAACGAGTTAAAAGACGTGCACTAGGTGGCAATTGTACTGCTGCCCAGCCCAAACAAGAGGGGAACTTTGGTATGTTATGCCAATACCACGGGGTTTATTTAAATGCTCATACATGAATAGTGTTTACTAATACCAACGCACGATTCGATCTGGGCCAAAACAACTGCCCCGCCTTAGACGGACGGCAAACGAAGATCGATGGTTAGTTGCTTTTTCGAGCACATGAGGCCGGCTGTCGACAGTCGGTCATTAAGGCTTCACGAAAATTCACTAATTGTAGACTGAGTACACGTTAGAATACCACACTTTGGTGTACAAGCAGTGTGACCTGTGGTCGATAGATGCCTTTCGATGAAGGGCACATTGTTATGTCTTCACAGAACGTCTCACAAGAGTGGACGCACAAAGGAATTACTCGGTCACTCCGGTATACTGTCCCCGTATCGAATTTCAGGCGCTCTTCCCGACTGCACAAAGGAAACGGGCGTGTGTACTGTAGAGAAATGAAATCAAAGGTGGCCCTCTGAGTGGCTGGTGATTTTACAGATTTAGTCTCGATCTCTTTTGTGTGTTTGCCTTGACCTCCACCAGTTAAACATATCTATCTATTGGACCTGAATAATCCATCAGTAGTCGTCTCTACGTTTGTCAAGTCGTCAAGGCACTTGAAAGCCTGCTGAGTAACAAGCTCGGACGAAGCCCTCTGTGTCTTCGTCGATTTCTGGCAAGTTTACAGAGTTCCGTATGCAAACTGTACCTACCCTAACATTGTGACCATCATTTGGATGGATAATTTACATGAATTCACCACGATTACTGTTCCTGATCTAAACTGGGTTCCGTTCGGTCTAATTTTTTGGACGGCAAAGACAGGTACGTTGAGCGTTCTAACAGCGTTTTGTTTACACTAATTACACGGCTTTTTCGCTTTGTGCCCTTACCTGACGAGTTGATATTGTAATAGAAAATGTTCACTCTGTCGAGTAAACACACTCGCCTGGGGGTTCCAAATCTCATGAATATTCTCATACTGCGGACCGGCTCAAAGTAAAAACAGTGAAAGTGATTCTACAAGGAACACAACAAATAGAGTGTACAGATAAGCTGAAACACGTGTGACACATCGTTACATTTTCCCTAAGCTCGTCGATGGATCCGACTAAAGAGTACTCAGTGGGCGTATTAATGTTTCCTGGTTTATCTGAAACACTATCCATAATATCAATCATTCATAGGAAGTTTACTGATTAAAGGAAGCCGAGAATGCTTACTTACACTTGATTCTGTGTTGGACGATTTAGAATGACAATACAAGTCGCAAGAGTGTTTCAGTTTCAGAAGGTCAGTAAATCAAGAGATAATGAGTGAAACAGAAACCCAACAAGTGTGTAACATTTGTGAAACAAACACATTGTAACGTACAGCAAACAGTAGATAGCTAGCATCAACACTGAGGGGGTAAAGAGTACCTTCATTCCACCGACATCTGATGATTCAGTTATACGTACACTCGGCTTAGTGCCCCGAATTTGTGCGTCCCGTCTTTGCTTGAATTCAATTACTGGTGTTTCAGTTATGGCTGACTGGTAAGTTTTCCTCTCATTGGATTCACCCTGATAATACAAGTGTTTTCTACACATGAAACAACTCAGGTGGTGTTGTAGCTTTAATGCATTGAAAATTATCCCAGTTTGTGCAACTTCTCTGGGTAGAGTAGAGGCCGTGATCTCATAGCCCGTTTTGTATTTTTACGTAATACCTTCTGAATAAGAGTAATGTTCTTCACGAAATTAACACAGTAATACTGGACAAGTTGAGGGCGCATTCGCGAACTGAAGCAGCCTGAGTGAAATCACTCAAACAATCTGGTGAGTAACTCAAGTACACATTTGATTTTCTTGGTCACTGACACAATGTTTGGAGACAGGTTAAGGTTATTTGGGACAAGCCTACTCAAGTCACTCTGGACAGTATTTACATTCATTTTTCTACCTCCCCGAAGGTAACCTGTACAACCCGAATTGTGAAGGTGTATCACTTCACATTTAATCGTGTTATGTGTGAGCTAGTTGTCTGTGGTGCAACAGGTTGGTATGCTTTAATCACTGTTTAATTCATTGTTTACTGTATGCTATATCTGACTGCTATTAGTATATGGTAACAATGGGGAATTAACAGGCTATGGAATTTCAAGCACAAGCGGAAGTCCCGGTATGGATCCTTGTAGTACGCGCCCGGTTCCAAAATAACAGTGTGTATAAACTCCAATTGCGATGATGTTAAATAAGCCGCGTTAAAAGCAACTTGTGATTAACTGGAGTACAGAATGTGCTTTGCCATAATTACGAAGGTTCACGTAGAGCGGTAAATAGTCTACTCAGTTGAAGGTTGTAAGAAACCCTGGACAAACCACATCAGCTGATTTTCCTTTCGTTAGATGCCTCTGTCCAATCTTGCCGAGCAGCAAATAAATCGATGACATGGGAATTTCTTTCGAAATCCATATCGACTCCTAAGTAATAGTGCGAAGCGAGTGAAGTGCTCAAATAACTGTCCACAAACCAAACTCACCATGACTTTTCAGGCAACCTACAATAATGCAATCGGTCCCTAGTTAATGGACTGATTAAAATCCCCATCTTTAAAAATGAGTGACGTTGTGCATGCCTTTCTGGCTCTGAAGAGCTTGCCTTCCCAAAGGATCGATTAAGCAGTTCGAAGAGTGACCTTGACAACTATTTAGGGAACGATTTTAATACTACAAGGAAAAAGAGGTCAGGACCAGACGGAACGCGGGGCAGTTAAATACAGACAACACCACTTTTGCCCGATTATAAGTGGTCCTTCCTCATATGACTGAGGGCACGGGGAAAAAATATGACATCTCTGGCCTCACCGTTCATTGGTTTTTTGTCAATATGGCCTCACCTTCATACAAAGAAACAGTACAAAATAGATTCATCAGTGAGATTGTTCCAGTATGAAAGGGTACACCAGCAGTTGGTTAATCCATCAATAAACGGTCTACACAGCTTTAGTCCAGTAACATTCGGTTCCCTTAATGACTTATTCAGGAGTGTCACATATGTGGCGGTGTAAAGGAAGAATTTTGCATAACGGTTAGATATTTCGAAAGAAGAACGCATTTACTCGACAGTGTTTGTGGCTTCAGCTTTCACGACAATCCAGTAGCCCTCCTCCATCTGATAACTGCATTCCGTATCATTTGGAAATCACGGTTTTCAAGTAGATCTGTTAAAACGTGTGGTTTGCTTGTTTCAACTGAATTTCTGTCTGGAAAAGATGTATTCTATACATCGGCTACAGTTCAAAACAGTACTGATATGTGATGAATGTTTTGAGTATTATTCAGCTGCACAGTAAAGAAATGTTAGCGAAATTGGTGTCAGATAGAAGTTTGGCATATTGGGTTGGTATAGTTGTGAGAACAACAAACTAGCGGACAAGACTTGTTTTCTGTGTTTGATTATCACGCTAATGACAACACAATAAATATGAGGTGAGTCAGAAAAATGATCAACCGAGGTTATGGATAGCTTGTTTGTTATCAGTTGCGCAATCACTGTTCCAAATTGTGGGCTTAATTGATTGTGAGCCAGGGGAGACCAGATGCCCCCACGAACTTCTTCTGAGCACAGAGGTCAGGGTTGCGTAATCGAATACTAATGGTCTCCGCAACGGTCATCATTCGGAATCTCAACATTTTTGATCTATTCCTTGGCATTCGGTGTGAATATTTAAACGATCATTTGTTCCCAGCCGTTGGTAAGCATAAACAAGATCTCGTCTGCCGAAAGACACTCCTTCTCTCAACGTAGTACATGTCTCTTATTCCAGGGAATGGATTTCTTTCAACAGGTAAACATACGTACACAATGACCGTGTAATTTCTAAAAATTCCCAATCAAACCTGTTTGGTGACGGACTAAACGGATGTTCCCAAGTGACATAATTTCACGGGCTCAATGACTTGTTTCTCACAAGTGGTCCAGTCATTCTTTCATTTTCTGGCGCCTATATCTAGAATAACTTTCAGGCGACTGTGGCTGATTCAAACGGAAGTACTTTACCACATTTTTTCGCATTCAAGATTGGTGCGAAGTATTGGATCTTCCCCGTTCGGTACTCGCTTAACCGCCTGAACCAGAACCGAGAACAAAAAAGACTCGACAACGGCGTTTAGTGGATGGACGAGTCGAGTAATAATTAGGTCACAGAAGCTCTAAATTTATAGAGAGAAATGGTTACCAAACATGGTCGACAAGAGGCATAGCGAATGAAATTAGACTGTCATATATGGCAGTCAGAGCCGACTGGAAAGTCTACCGGACAGTTGCGATCATTTATGAGTGATGTTCAGTCTACCAAAGGTTTGAGTTATGCAATCAAAGAGCAGAACGAGTGATGTGCATTTTGTGAAATCTCTTTCAATAGCTAGAAAAAGTTGGGTTAATTCGCAACGGATGTTACTGTTCGATTGAAGTTCAACATATAATGGACTTATTGATGGCTCCATATTCTTAAACTTGATCTAGATGTCGAGCAATCGGGGCTTTAGCAGGTCATTTCATGTTGGGCAAATAGAAGGGTAAACACTGAACTAAGGAGGTAGGTTCAAAAGTATCATTTCGTTCGTTTTCTCATCAAAACTGGTTTCACCTATCAGCCACGATGCAATTCCTACTAGGAAGATCACCGGCCCAAATCCAAGTTCCATTGTTTGTCTAATGAGTGTAAACACGAACGTATCGATACTTAGTGGACATAGTTCGAATATTCTAGTGATATTATTTTATCACCGTGTGTATGCCTGTTCTACCTCGACCCCCTTAATTTTTTCAGCACTACAATCTTATCGGACCAACTTATGTGCAGTTAGTAGAACGCCAAAGAAACCACCAGCTGCATTCGATGAGAGGCATCAATTAAACAATGTTGTACCGGTTTTCAGTTCTTAAAAAGAGGTTATGTATGAACTAACTAGATTGCGGTAACAGCGGTTCTTCAGTTCATATCCCCTGAGAATGATGTGCTCGCACTCGTTTGTGCGTGTATTTGTTTTTGGTCAAAGTGGAGTTGCCTATTACATAAACAAATTGTTCCATACACATGGAAATGTCGATAGACGAGACAACATCGTGCCAATCGAACAATTTAAGTCATTGTGCTTATTTTGTCCGTGATGTTTTCACGACTGGGCCCTAGAGACTCTGACTGACTTGGATCAGATGAGTGGTTACCAACCGATGCTGTCTTGGTTTGTCATTGTTTGGGGGTGATTTTGACGCTCTGTGTGTGTGCGTGTGCGTATGTTGAAGAAAGATGGGTTTGGTCAGACACCGATCGGCCAGTGATGGCAAGCAGAAGCATTGAGCACGGTAACAGATTCATTTGCTATACAACAAACACACGTGGACCAGGACGCCACTGCCGTTTCGTGTGAATGCGAAATGTGAAGAGAAATGCCGAGGGGAAGTTGTCAGAAAACTTTCATTTAGCAGTTCAAAATCAAATTAGGCCGAAAGAAAACGATCGACTGAACCCACGTCAACCACAATGAACGCACAGTTGACCGGCTCTTGTTGATTGATCAGGCTGGGTGGGGTGGGAAGCATGATTTCAGGACCTGTCGACACTGAATTGAGATCGTCATCTCAACTGAAGATGCAAACAGTTGTGTAATTGAGTTGCGAATTTGAATAGGTGCACTAAATGGGAATTTTCAAAATAGCATTTAGTTGCACGATTTATGGATCACACCATGTTCAGATGGAAGACTGATTGTTAGTTAAACTCAACTAGGGCACACAGTCTGACAAAACAAGTTCGCAATTCCACTATGGATGGGCGCAGGCTGTATTTATTGACCATACATTATCTGATGGATATATGCACCACCCTGCACCCATTATGCTTAAACCTTGACCGGGTTTCATGGTTCGATTATGTTCATAGCAAGAGAAATGGAGGCTGATTTTATTACAGTGAGGACTGAAGATGAACAGACAACACAGACAAGATTATTAGAAAGTTATCATGAGTGCGAAACGTAAGCCTAACTGTTGACAATATAATATCATCGACAGTCAGTCATCAAGTAGTCACTGAAAACAGGCACTAAAAGAAAGAGAACATCGAGTAAATATCGTCTCTTACCTGAACCATTTGATTTGCGTTTGCATTCATCAATTACCTCAACGATGACTACTGGAAATCGATGACTCGGGAACGACAAACGAAGAACTCAGTCCAGATGGATTGTGCGATAGAACTCCCAGTTTAATGCTTCTTCGTGTCGATCAACATGAACCCGAGTGCCATTGTGACTTAGCGAGTGGGTGCTATACAGGGCAAACCTCTACTAAAATTAACAAACAGTGGGCTCAAACTTGTCTATTTTTATCGGTGTACCTATAGGTTCCATAGATTAACATATGCAATGAATACATTGTATACGGTGGACATATTCATGTATAGAATTAAACAATGAAGGTCGAACAGCGATGAACTTTCATCAGTACGCACTAGACCATACAGTTGTCTACCTTGTTAGTCCATAGAGTTCGAGAGCGGTAGATGAGAGATTCGCTTTGTTTCAATATTAACTGTCCGTTTGTTTCTAGAGCTCATACTCATCAGGTCACATGTGGGTTTGCTCTGATCTAGCAGCCAGATCCATAACTGTGGATGCGCCCAGCATCATCCGTCCACTTCGTTACTGCCGTCCTATCTCTATCTCAGATATCATTGTACTGACGTTTAGTGTAGAATCTAGGGCAACGTATTGTTCATAGAAACCTACTGGTAAAACAAATCTCTGGCGAAGTGTATTGATTTTGATAATGAATATTGGGCAACTGATGCTTCGCAATGAAATGTGGACATGTGATTCTGCTTGAGAGCTGGCAGTCACTCCACTCAAACTGATGTCAACTGACCCAAAAACCGCCTATCGCTGAAACCAGGAAGCTAAAAGGCGTTCCAGTTACTCATTAGTTTTCCAAAGAGATATGACTTACCGGAACTAAGGAAGTACATCGGCCCAGTAGGTGGGTGAATATACAACAATCAACACGATCCGCTCTATATATGAAAGTAACATCTTTGTGTGGTGGCTTCTTTTGGTCCATCAGATATGGTTGTTCCTAATTGAACTTCACTTGTGTCAATCTAATTTCTGTCCGCATTATGAACGACTGAATGAGATGGGCAAACATCGTGTGTAGGGTGTTTATTGGAACGTTTCAAAACTGCGCTATGTTCCGCTGCCAAACACAATCCTTGAAATAGATTTACTTTGATTAAGGCAACTTTCAGAAAGCCAGAGGATGAGCAGAAGTCTGAGCTTGTAGGATTTAAACATGAAGGGAAAGCTTTGATATTGGAAACTGACTAAAATTCGGCACATTAGTTCACACTTCAACAACGTGTTGTTCGTTGATGATAGGACTTTTTAAGTGCGCATAAAAATTGGTTCATTTGTAGCGTTAACTCGATCACAATACCTGAGTCACCTTTTGTTTTCCCACACTATGGCTTCATTTAAAATTTTGTGGAAACGGATGCTTCGATTTCTGCTTTGAGTGGCCTAGCCCAATCCTTTAGCTCAGGAGACAAAAGCTCAAGCGCCTTTGATCCCCCCTGAAATTTGTGGAGAGATAATGCAGTCAGAGCAGAATCATGTAAACCAGGAAACTATATTCTGACACATCCTGTGAGTCAATGCTCATGCGAGCTAACCCAGATGACATGGGCCTAAAAGTCAATGCACTCTATTCATATTATTGTATGGTCTGTTAGCCTTCAGTTGCCTCGGTGAAATGAATTCGACTAATTTGACAAGACTTCGGTAGTCCAGATTTTGAGCAGCATAGAAACGAATTGCAACCCCAAGGCAGTAGTTTACTTTTACAGCGTCCATCAGTGAAGAGGCTCTCACGAGGTGTGAGAAGTATGGCGACTCAAAAACAGTAGGTTTGATACAGAACATTGTCTGGACTACGGGACCTACTTTATCCTATAGTCTATCTAGTCGAAGGAAATGCTAAGTAATTTGTCTTTCACTAACGCTGACAATCATCATTTTGACGCGAGTTTGATGATCAACCGTCTAGCAATTAGCAAGTCTTCCTTGGTAAGTTGTATCATTATTATTCGATCTCCTCCACGTTTATCCAGTTAAGATGGTTTTGTGGGACCCTTCATCGTCCGACAGGGCTTAAGTAACAGCAAACCATCGTAAACTATGAGGGCTGGTTTGTTCAGATACTTTGGTCTGTACCCAACCTTGAAATTACAGATGTGTTTACCAGGTCAGACGTGGGAACTTCCTCAGAGGTATGAGTTTTCGAACCCGTGAGTTGCCTCATACCTTTTGTGGAATGTCTGGTACGTTGAGTAAAAAGTGTAGGTCTGTCAGTGACGCAGACCAGCGAACGTTGACACTTCACCGGTGCTATTATTACTAGACGAAATCGTGTTTCGTACCCATATCAACACTCTAAGATTTGTTTTTTTTTGTTTCAAGTTTTCAGATTCCACACCTTAAAGTACAAGATAATTTCGGGCTACCTAAACCCAGACAAAGTTGCCAGACTTACAGAATCCCAAGCCAGGCCTTTAATTCGGAAAGAGATAAACCAACCTTTCAACGGCACTTCTCACCTTGTACTTACAACTAAAAGACTGCTACAAGGTAAGGATTTCTGCCCTTAAGCGCCGTACGGTCCATATACAACAAATACTCCAACAAGCTAAATGAATCAAGTTATCACCAAATCGACGAAAGGATAGGTGAACGGACCAGCAAGTAGGTTGCTTCGGAAGTGGTGTGTGGTGCACCCCTGGCGACTATCAGGTTTTGTGGTAAACTCCGTTAGGTTTTCCGTGGAATAACACAAGGGGAACTAACTAAGGAACATAACACATAGAGATAAACATTAGAGTGTTTCACTTAGAAGTCGATAACCAAGCGATGAGGTGAGTGAAAGCAGACATTTTGACCTCACATTAAGGAATAGAACTCAGAGTAGAAACCTATCGGCCGACGAGTTAAGATAATTCAGTCTTACCCATAAATGGTCCGCATTCCTGATATTAACTGAACGGTTAGTCAGTAACTGTGCCGTCTAGGCTTACCGACGTAAAAGAGGCTACATCATTGTAACTTCGGGTGGAAACATGAGATGGCGAACGGAACACAATATACAAGTCTGTTGAATATATTTATCACCGTGTTAGTCTATAATTGTGGGTCCGGTAGGGAGTGTGACCCAACAGTGTCTTCCTCATTTATGATTCCGATTGTTCATCATTATCATCACAACAGACATGAGCCTGACCAAATGGTACTGTGGCTCGGGCCGCCGCTCAACTCAACAGTGACGTGGAATATCCTAAAAGAAAACATTGCCAAGAAGATTGAAAATTAATAAAAGAAGACTAAGCGAAAGAACTAGAAATGGTATGGATACAGGAACGCCATTGACCGCGACACATCGCAATATCGGATAGCGTCTCTAACCAACGGTTTGAGTGATCACGAGGATCCCATCCAGGTAGGCGACATCTACCCACTTTGTTCAATGGACCAGTCAAAGTCTTCATATTTC